>CABFWO010002969.1:6885-36129 GCA_902155825.1 Timema genevievae | reverse complement strand
CCCACCGCTCACCCCTCATCACCCCCACAACTCTTCTTCACCAGACACCATTAAGGATGACACGGTAACACGATATATACATTTCTTGTATTGAGCTCCACGTTGGCTGAAGTGACGAAAAGGAATTAATTACCTTTCTAAAATGAGGTGTTGCAAAAGAGATTTTTTTCTAAAAAAAAAAATCAAATCAAAGGGATGTTGGTGTAAACGAATACGCTCTAAAAAGAAAACACGTCTAAGTCTGCATGTTCTCTTTCACTAAACGGGTGTTTATTTAACTAAAGCGAAATCTAAAACTGAACGTTAAGTAAAGGGGATTTCCAAGAATTAATGAAAGAAAAAAAAAACACATTACTTTCACTTTACAACTTTACTTTATATTAGATAGCTTTGCACTTTTTTTTTATTTATCTCGTTCAGCAAAAATATGAATGGCCTAATTTAATTCAATTCAACTGAGGAAGCTAATTTAACAGGAAGTTAAACAGCATTATAACTGAAAGGAACTTGAACACCAGAGTGATAAAATATACAGAGGACTCGTGACTAGCCGAGGTAAGTGGGACGGAATCTACCTCAGATACGAAAAAACTCTGATGAAATGGAGCCTGTGGTATTTATAGATTATAATAGGATCTATAGGCTATAATAGGATCTATAGGTTATAATAGGATCTATAGGCTATAATAGGATTTATAGATTATAATAGGATATATAGATTATAATAGGATTTATAGGTTATAATAGTATTTATAGGTTATAATAGGATTTATAGGCTATAAAAGGATATATAGGTTATAATAGAATCCATAGGCTATAAAAGGATATATAGGTTATAATAGAATCTATAGGTTATACAAGTATATATATGTTATGATAGGATTTATAGGATATAGATCACTAGAACGTACTGCATTTGTGTATATTGTTTGTAAGTTTCAAATTATTAATTTATTAAAACATATTACATTACCAATTGTATAATATTGTACCTATTGTATAACATATTTAATTACCTATTGTATAAATATTGTGTTAAAATTGGACACCTTGACAGAATGAATACCTCGGTTAATATGGTGCCTCGGATAAGCGGGGCTCGGATAATCGCGAGTCTACTGTATGTGGAATACAGCCCACTATTTTATACAGTGTAAAGTCAAGCCTTGATCAACATTCTAGTCTGTCTGTCTGTCTGTCTGTCTGACATCTTATATATTTGGAACATATATGCGAGAACGATTCGTAGTAAGGGTAATATCTAACAGCTAAATCTACTTTCACATATTTATACGTCAGGTCATGTGATGTAGAGTTGTTACTTTCGATATGATACTATCAATAACTATAAAATAAGATCAGATAAAAACAGATCAAGGACTATAATTTAGAGATTACTGCGAACAGTATCAATCGACATGGTTGATGAGTGTAAATATTTAGGAACCATTTTAACTAGCAATAACGACATTAGTGTGGAAACTAGGACAAGAATACAGTCGGAAAATGCATGCTAGTATTCGGTCAGTATGTTGTTAACCACTTGCCTGATGTCAAGGAATGTAAAACTAAGAATATAGTAAACAACAATTCTACCAGGTATTCTCTATGGTTGTGAAACATGGTCTCTTACCCTACATGACCAAAAAAAAAGTTAGGATGTTCAAAAACAAGGTGCTTAGGAAGATGTTTGGTCCACAAAGAGATGAGGCTATTAGGGAGTGGAGGTTATATAATGAAGAGTTAGTTACACAACCTATACTTATCACAAGAAAGTGTAAGTGTAATCAAGTCGTGACTCGAACCTGGATCTCCCCATCATTGGTTGTCTCGTCTACTGCGAGAGTGACACCTTAAACATTGCGGCCACCGAAGTGAGTATCATATTGATCCCCTTTCGAGTTTGAAGATGATAAAATGAGGTTGAGATATCTTAATCTGTGGACGAGAGATCTATTAAAATTAACAGAGGTTAATAATAATTAATAAATATTTTACGTTTTATATCTCATTACTGTCGAACTGAGTGGTCTTTGGGTGAAGTAAATGCTTGTCTCAGTTCCCAATGTCCGTGGATTAAAACCCAGCTAATGTCGACGGATTTTTCTTGAGCGATAAAAAAACCGTAGCACAACTTCCTTCGTAGAGGACATAAAGCTATTGATTTTGACATATAACATTAGATATGTGAACAAAATTTGTAGGCCCTTTCGTGCTAGCTCGTTGAAATTCAGTCTGTAAAGTAAAGGGAGCCCCAACACTTTCCAAACCTCCTTAGTACATGGGATTTTTTTAACCAGATGGTACAGGCAGCACTAACCAGCCGAAGGTGTTGAATATATGCCCTGCTCCTGATGGATCGAAATCACATACAACCAACCTTTGAGTTATTGACTTAACAATAATTAGATAGATCATATTAATTAGAAACGCACGCATTAAAAAATACTATATGATTAGAATTTCTTTTTAATATCCACACAAATAATTGGCTGTAGTATTTATCAAACCAAACTAATCATAAACTTTTTTATACACTAATCTCAAAGTTTCCTTATTGAGGAACCCAAATTTACTATACGTATATGTATATATTTTTGTAAAACAGTTTGCTTGGTATAAGATTTTGAATTTCATATTACATTGTTAACCCAAACTGAAGATTTCCTCCCAGTTGTAGAATAAGAAGACAAACTTTTGCCGTGTAGTCGTAGGCTTCAAGTTGAGAAGAGTAACATTAAACCTTCCAACCTCCCTCTCACCTCTTCCATTCTAGCCACTACCACAAAACCAAACTTCCCTCTGTTAAATATTTGTTGAGTATTATGAACCCCGAGATTAAACTTAACCTGTAAGACGTTGAGCGAGATAAAGAAAGAGAGAGAGAGAAAGAAAGATAAAGGCTTCGGACTTGAAAATAACTTTTTGAAAGTAGCTGGATCATAGCCACCTCTAAAACTGTAAACTTGGGGGGGGAGAGATAGTAAGGAAGGGGGTTAGGGAGACTGCCATGCAAGAGATTATAAGTTCAATACCTATCACTGGTCCGACACCTTAGCTCAATCAATAGCGTGTCTCTCTACTGAATTAAGGGTCTCAAGTTTGATTCCCAGCATTGCCGAAAATGTATCATTGATGAAAACCTTATCAATCTGATAAATTAATGGCCGGGGACTGAAAGTTGTGCTTGTCCTAGTCTTAAGTTAGATTATAAGGCATATGAAGCTACGACAGGCCTAGCAAGCCTGTAGTGGAAAATATATGGCTTGAATAAAAAACTGACCCAGGCCACAGGCTGGAAACAGTAATGGATATTTAAAAAAAACTGTCACTGGGAATTATGTTTAATATTATAGAAAAAAAGTCTTAATTACTACTTGCATCAGTGGTCACGTGGTTTAAAAGTAAAGCTTAATCTGATGTTCTGGTAATGAGGTCACGATTATAATCCCAGAAAAACTGTATTGTGTGCTCTTTTTTTTTTAATGATTTCACACCAACGAAACGACATAGAGATATATTTTTTTGCACTCTTTACCTCATAATCATTAATAAATTAATTATAATCATGATGAGTTGCAAGACGTGGTGGAAGAAACAATTAATATAACCTAAAACATGTAATAAATATTCCTAATCATTAGTTTTTCCAAAAATTAAAGGAAACGTATAGTTTTGCAGTTATTTTCAAACTCAAAAATATTTTAAGCCAAACTTATTTAATTATTATTAAATGTATTTACCATGTAGTTTCTTAACTGACTTTTATATCAGCACGCGACTTGTAAAATAACTAAAATCTAGAACAGACACAATATCAAGCCGTTGATTCATTACCGTCAAATGTAAAATCGATATTTCACTAATACTTTTTTTCGACCATGTCATGAATTAAACCTAGGACTTTTATCTTAGTAGGAAGACTCGCTACCAACAAGGCTAAGTTATCAGATAGCAAACCTTCAAAATAGAAACAAAACCAATCGAAATACAAAATCTAAGATCATGATTTTTATCAATCTTAATTATTATCTATGTTAATTTGGCACATGTACTTTTGATTTATTCACATATAAGGCAAGTACCTTAACTTAAGTAAATAATAAAGTAATAAACATAAGACATATAGATATAGCTTTTTTTTAAGAATTTCCTAAATGTTATTTATTCAATACAAAACACATATATTTAGAAATATCTATGAACTAAAACAAATAAGAATATATTATTTATATATTTTTTATTTCATTAGTTGGTTGTTCGTTCATCGGGCCATATGCAGAAATACAGGTAATACGCGGGTTTTATTTAATAAATAACTTACATTATCAACTATTATAATTTTTGTGACATATGAACACTATACGGGAAAAAATAAAAAGAAGACACCTTAGAATTGCACCAGTTATTGACATTTAATATATTATCTTAGTTTAAGCAAACATACGCTGCATAACAATGGTTTCTAATTAATATTTCAATCTTTTGTTTCCTCCCTCTTGAAACTTTTTAGCACAAAGTTTTTCTTTCTTAACATTATTAAATACATGACAAATCAAAAGTTTCTCTCTCAGGGTTTTATTTATTTTTAATTAAAGATGTTCCTTGTCCAATTATTATTTGTTCTAAAATATATATAAACTTTTATGATCTTTTACGCACTTACACATGTTTGGCTATACTATCTACTATGCCTAAACTTTGGTTTGGTTTAATTTTATTTTTTTGTGAATCCCCTTAGAGGGTAGAAGGATAGTATTGTGTTCGTCAAAAATATCGAATTTCAGGTTGTGATGGATGTCGAAGTTTCATGACGTCATGAACCCCCCAAAAAAGTTGTTTTTGCATTGCCGTATGTCTGTTATTGGGAATTGAATCGAAACAATTCTACCGATTAGGTTAAAACTTTGTATTCAGGGCTTTCATAAATTACCCCAATGGTTTTTTTTAATTATCCATCCAACCCTTAAAAAAATTGTTTAAATAAGTGTGAAAAGAGAACGAATATATATTCTCAAAATCGGCACTAGCTATTTTGATTAAAATTCGTATTTAGGCTCTGTTTAATATTACAAACAAAATGGTGCCTCTCATTTTACCACAAAAATGACTGAGGGTGTAGGCCACATAACCATGAATTTACATCTTTGGTCATTTCTCCACCACTCTTTGAGATATGAAATAACGTATCACTACCAAGTTTTAAAAGAATGTTTTTATTTGAAAGAACTTGACCTTGGTGGTCTTGGGGTAAGGTGCTCCTCTCAATGTTAATGGGTTAAAATCCAGCCGGTGTCAAATGGATCTCTCTTGACCGATCAAAATCCGTAGCACAACTTTCTTCAGAGGGGAAGTAAAGCCGTCGGTCCTATGTCGATTGTGGTGTGTAAAATAGCTTTGGAAGGCATATGAAAATACCTTCCTGGAAAAATTGGTAGGCTCTTTCGTTCTCGCTCATATAAATTCTCTGTTGCTGATATAATCAGTCGGTTCAGAAAGTGAAATTTCAATTAAATTGGGAAAAAAAATAATTCGAAATAATATTTTATAAAATTAATAATCTCCAATTTATTAGTCAAATATATATATTTTAAAAATAGAGCTTTGTTAAATAGAGGAGCTTAGAACAATATCAATAATAGTTTTTTTTGTAAGAGTTTCTTATTTTCGTGTATGCTCTTTGGTAAATGCGATTCTATTTTTCTGACTTTATATTTCTCTAGCAATCTATATTATTTCACTTCACATATCTTACGAGGTATAAGTATAATTTTATATAAAAGAGTGAACATTTCTTTGTGCTGAACCCTATTATTTATTTTCCTTTACACAAGACGTATAGTTTCCATTTTATTTTAAGCATAAGAAGTGCCAATTTCTTGCTAGCCATCAACCAACTCTGTGAGTGCTATTGGTTAAATTATTTTATCTGCTATTATTTGGTTAAATATATCAATGAGACATCCCTAAAGACCACAGGGTATCAAATGTTAAGTCTCGATATAGGCTGGATTACAGAGGATGGTAAGGTCTAGGTTTGAATCTTGTACAATGTACCAGTGGTAGATTTTTACTATTTGTTTTGTTTTTTTCATTTTGGAACATGCATTTGACCAGCCATAATTTAATACTTGTGAATATTTGACACTTATTTAATTATTTAAGTAATCCGTCTACATTCATAACAAATTTTAATTCTCTGTCTCATTTAAAGTTTTTTCTTTTTACTTTAAATCCTGACACCACCCACCCACACTCCTTATTCATTAATATATCCATTAAAATATTTAATCTTTTTTGATTATTTGGAGTGGTTTTTAGGCCTCCTTACCAAATTTCTGTTTTATACCACACATAAAATTAGTTGTTTCTACTAATTTTCGAAATGATAGCCCCATACTCCAATTTAAACAATTCCTACTTAGAAATTTTGAGCTATAATACTAATATGGAAGTCTGGAATTGTCCTAACATACTAACACATTTGACTTTTCTGCCACACCTACAAGATTTTTTCTGTCCATACAGGCGCCCCCTCCACCCCCTTATTTAAGTTCCAACTAACAATTTAGCATTTTCAGCCCTCAATATTTATTTGGAGTAATCTTTTCACCCGCCTGTATAATTTCAGTTTTCTACCACATTGGGATGTAGTTTACTAATAGTTTATGAAATTTTGAGACCCTCCCCATTTTTTCTCCAATTCACTTTTATAAATCTTAATTTTAAAGATTTATTTGGTTACCTGGAATTGTCTTTCTATCCGTTTGCAAGATTATAATTTTATATCTCATCTACAAATCTATACAATCTAAAAATATGTCCCTTCCCCCCCAATTTCTTTGAACCCCATTTTAAAATTTCCCAATTTCATATTTTTCTGGTCAAATGGGGCAATCCAACTACCTTCCTACAAGCAAAATTTGAATTTTCCAGGACTGAGGAAATACGGTGATGGGTTAGTGAGTCAGTGAGTGCGTGGACTCTGCCTTTTACATGCCTATATGTAGATTTATACCACACGTCTTAAAGTATTGGAAGAGTTAATTTAATAATGCACCGCAGCTTCAATTTAAAATACTGATGACGAAACAATAGCCTTGAAAAACGCAGTGAAGGACAACAGGTCCACAACTTACAAGACCAGTCTTGAATAACAAAGAGAAAGTGTCAGCTTACAGCTACAGAACAATATAATATACAGGATGGCCCACAGAAAAGTAGCCCGCCTCCTATATCCATCAGGTGCCTCACTCTGAATTGGAGGGGGTCAATCCCCCTCCACCCCATCTGCCGATCATGTAACATGTGGGTAAGTCAATAAAACGTTATACAAGCGGTTCACTTGCTCATTCTTCATGCCACAATATGGGTGGAAGGGGATTGACCTCCTCCAATTCAGAGTGAGGCGCCTGCTGGATATAGGAGGTGGGCTACTTTTCCGTGGGACACCCTGTAGTGTCTCACTTTTCTGGCATCTCTTATGTTCGTATTATTATTTGATAAGCCCATTCATTTCAGGTAATTAGAATCACGAGAAAACGGCTAAACCAATTTTTACAAACAAATGCCGTCCTTAGTTTAAAGGTTACGTGTTCAGGATGTTGTAAATAAATAGTAGTTTCCAAAGAAAATAAGATTTTCTAGGAAATTTTTCAATTTTTATGTTTGTGAACAGTGGTTCATCTGTACAATTCTTCTTTGTTAACTCAATATGGAAACCTTGATTTTTATATTATTTTTTATATCGAGTTATAAAACATTGCTTATTAATTACATATAACAATTTTGTGACCAAACCAGTTTTTTTTTAGCACCGTGTCTTACTACACGTTCAGGTTATAAGCTTATGTAATAACTACGCTAATAGTTTTAGGGATTAAGTAGGTTAAATTTAGAGGGTGTTTACCAGCATTTGCGTTGAGCGAGAGTGAAAAACAATTTTAGAGAAAATAAACACCCTCAGTACACTTGACATAGATTTGAACTTCAATCCCCCCATCATTGGAAGTATAGAATATTACCAGAGAAGCACCTTAGACCATGCGGCCACCAAAGTAGGTCCTATACAAAAAAATTCTGATGCAACATATATATATATATATATAATGTTCTGGGTGGGATTTAAAGTTCTCTTCGTTGTATGAAGGGGAAAAATATACGTTTAATTTGGAATTAAATAAATATATTTCAACAACGATGGTGATTCAATAGCCTTTGACAAGTAAAAGTTTAAATAGAAATAGATATTTTTCCAATAAAAAAGTTTTCAACATTTTTTGCCACGATATTCTTTAGCCATTATTCCAACGATCTCCTATACCTCGATTTAAACTACTTTAATATCCGCGTGGTGGGTAGGCTGGGAAGCATAGTTGCCACATAGAAATCTGTCAACGTGCATCGGTTGCTATGGCAACTACCCTTCACGGATTGGTCGAGCATATGACGGGCCTCAAACTCCCCACTCCATCTGTGCTGACCACAATCTTAAAGCAGTTTAAAACTTGGTATAGTTTGTTTTAAACATACGAAAAATACAGGATTAGACTGATCTATAATATATAAAATATATTTATAAGTATTTATTTTGTTGGATGGTGATCACGACAAGGAAGAAGGACAGATATACATCTGGCGTGACAGTGAAGAGGGAAACAATTTGATGATAGTAAATGTTTCAAGTATCTGAATAGTATTGTTGAGGAGAGTGAAAGGAACAGGGTAGGGGGGGAATAAGTGAGAGAAGGCGATTAGAGGCATATTTCAGAATTGTGATTAGCCTGATTTGGAGCAGAGATATACCAAACGAGTGAATGGGAATGATCTGCAATAACTCTTACCTACCAATATTGACTTAAGTTGCTGAAAAGTGGGTAATGAAGGAACAGGATTAGAGCAGAATGTAGGCGAGAGAAATGATATTTTTCAGGAAATAGTATTGATGTGACGAAATTTGACAGGATGATAAATGAGAGAATAAGAGGAATACTAAAGGAAGAACCAATCCAGGACAGTATGGCTGCTAAGGTGGTATAGTCTTGTGAAAAGAATAGTCAGGGAAATTATGTCCAGGAGGATGTTGGACATGGAGGAAGATCAAGGGATATATGGATGAAAGGAGTAAGGAGGAGTGTGGAGGAGAGAGGAGAGGACTGGGCCAAAGTGGAGGGAGAGAGGTAGTGGGAGGAAAGGAGGCTGTGAAGAGGCCTATGTTACAAACAGACACAGCCAGTGCTGGAAGCTGTTCATGATGATGATATATATATAAGATATAAACTATATATATAATATAGTTAATATTTAAATTGGCACCTTGTATTAATACCCGTTAGGTATACACCTCTTTTTAGTTATGGTTAAGGAAGGTATAAGTAATGTATAATTTAATTTAATTGGTAGGTAAAAGGAGAGTCGAAAACCACTGTAGGTAAGTCCAGCTGAGATTCAAACCCCAACTTTATCATCACTGGTAAACAAGAAAAGAAGAGCCTAACATTTGGTCTGTGTGTCCATCAATGTGTGTGATCCTTGTTTTGAACGTAATGATAGTAATTGTAATAGTAGTAGAGTCCTTAAAATAAATGGTTTGACCCAATCGTTCAAACTTCTGCAAGAGCCTGAAACAAAATTCTCAAAAATAGGTTTTAGGTAAGCCAACCTGTTCAAACTTCTTTTTTACATTTTATATCAAAAAGAAGGGCATTATAAGCTACCCACAAATTATATCCTTTTTGATCATGTAAAATAATTCCAAGATACTCATTTTAATCTAAATTTAAAGAGATAATAGTAAAAATCAACCTTTCAACAAACCTAAATATTCATTTTTATCTCCAAGTCGAAAATTTGTTTTTCTTTTGCACCGCATCCTACTGCCCATTCGGGTTGTTTGCCTATGTATTAATTACCCTTATGGGTCTAGGGTTAGGAAGGTTGAATTTTAAAGGAAGTATACCCGGATTTGCGTTGATAGAGAGTGGGAAACCATTTATGTAAATTACAAAAAAGGAAAGGGATTTGTGCTAAATTTGGAAATTACTTGATATCAAGTCATTTCCAAAATTAACCCAAGTTTGTTTCCTTATATTTGTAATTTAATCCCGCCTTACTGCGGTTAACTATGAATATTACTAAAATAATTTATGAAAAACCCACCCTTATTGCACCCAAACGGGATCGAACAACGATCTCTCCGTCATCAGCATTCTAGTATATTGTGAGATTAGCGCCTTAGAATTTAGACCATGCTCCACTGAAGAGGGTTCGTACATTTTAATGATTACAGTAATTTCTCTTTATATGAGAAAGTAAAAATAAATAGCACATAACATAATATATCTTGTGCGCATGCGTGTGAGACACACCCTCTTAAGCTCGAGTGTGTCCTCGCAGTAGGAGATAAATCTCACAATGTAATCTGCTAAATGGCGCACGTTAGACAAGGATTCAACGCTCATTAGCACAACGCGCAGAGTTCACTAAAATGGGTGAAAGGTTTTGCAAGTGTATTGGAGGGTTTGGGCTTTAGTTTAAAAGGGGAGAGTGCAGGGTAAGAGGGGGCAAAGTGGATGGAGGGGACCGAAGTATTCATACACGTGTAGGCATGCGGTTGAAAGGGCGCAGGGGGGAGGGGGACCTCTAAAACCGTAAAAAGAAAGTAGAGCATGATGAAGGGTGAACTTTTCTAACTAACTTAACAAATTTTGTTTCAAAATTCATTATCTACCGTTTTAATTTATTTAACAACAACAATAATAATAATAATAATATTTTGAGTCCTTTGATCCAATATAATATTAAGAGGGTCCAGCAAGTTCATAATGTAAAGTGCTTTTTTTTTCACCACATATTACTACCCGTCCAGGCTCTCCGTATTTAATTTCACTAATGGGGAAATAATGAATAAGTTAAAATACAGAGGAAATATACCTTCATTAGAGTATAAAGAAATTTATAAATAATTAATGAAATTCCACACTCAGTAAATCCATCCTAGCTTAGAATACGAACACGACATTCATCGAACTAGTAAAACAGGAACAGACTAAGTAGACTCTTTAGCCCGCATGTGCATGAAGATAGTTTGAGGTGTTTATCTAATTATCATATAAATCAAACATACTCTAAGTACTTATTGATTTTAGTGTTTGTTTCTTTAATTAGATCGTTCTTATCCTCTCTCTTTCTGCGTTATGAATAATCATAGATCACAATATGATGATAATAGTGCTCGTCTTGGCTACACACATCCGTAGCCCAGTTTGTGGAAATATTTGCCAGTACTAATGTACCGTTGTCCAAGGGACATCCGAATGTACTAATCGTACATCCTTTCCGTGGAGGTTCTTTTCCGTGTCCCGATGAGATGAGATGATGATGATAGTGATTATGAAGGTGTGTAACCAAGGGAAGCACACCTAACTTAAGCCTAATTAACCAAACTCTGATGACCATTGGCGTAGTTCCCTTTTGGGAAAAATAACCATGGTACCAACTGAGAATAGAACCCGTGAGCCCTAGGCTTGTAGCCAGCTACATTAACCACTACACCACGAGGCTAGTTATAGACCACGATAGAACTGTCGAAATCCAAGTTCGAAAAAATTGATCCAGATTTTTAAAATTATCTAGATTTTTAGATTATACAGAAATTCACAAATTTACTACCAATTAATCCAGACATCAATATACCCTTCCTTCAACCTCTGACAAGACATGTATTAACCACAACTTGGGAATGTGTGGAATGCCAGGCCTCCATCCGTGGCTCAGATCCCACGTTAAACTGTAGGTCCTCCATTTCCTCTCACAATCACCCTACTATTACACATTAGCTTAAGTGCGTACAATCCGAACGGGTAGTAGGGTGCGGCGCTAATAATAATAATAATAATAATAATAATAATAATAATAATAATAATAATAATAATAATAAAAATAAATAAATAAATAATATATGCTACGGTTAGAGTCCGAACCCAGCTAAAGTCAATATCATCCAAATGATGTTGACGATATCCAAAATACGTAGATAATGTTGAGTGAGAGGTGATTGGATGTTTTTCGAAGTGTATCCAGATAATATTGAAACTACCCACCCGCAATTGGATAGTGGCAATTTCTATGGTTGAGGCTAGGGTTAGTTAGGTTAGTCTAGGCTAACTTAGATTAGCTTAGGTGAGTTTAGGCTATGTTAGATTAGTTTAAGCTAGGCTAGGTTAGGTTAGTGGAAAATAAAGCATAAATTGAGGCATTTCGAATGTTAGTGTACTGCCACGATTCAATTTACTGTCCAATTTCGAGATATTATTTCAAAATAAAATTCGCATTGAAACGTTCTTAGTTTTACAAATATTATTCCACGTTATACAAGTTTTGCTGAATAGTGTTAATACTATCCGGATAGTGTCGTAAATGATATAAACTACTTTCTATTTCTGACTTATCCACTGCAACTTGCTAATGCTGATATCTCCCGGCTAATCTCGACATTTTCTAGATTTCTTACACTACCCGTAACATATACATAAGCTAATACAAGCTTGAAACTATTAGTAAGAAACACTAGGGTTAAAAAATATGAAAAATATTTTCCTAGAAATCTTGATTGTTTTTTAATTTATTTATTTTTTGCTTTGGGTATTTAAGGTGGGATGGTAGGGAATGCAAGTCAAGTGCTGTAATTTTGCAGTTTTTTTATCAAACATAAAAGGTTCAGTTAAATAAATAAAATATTTATCCACTAGAAGCATTAGAGATTAATTTTGTTCAAATATTAAACTCAATAGTATTTTAATTCCTATCAAAAGTGTCTTAGAATTTGAATATATCCTTTTCTATTCACTTACAAGGTTTATCATGCTAATGTTCTAGTTAAGAGTTTGTTTATCTAGCATAAGCATTGCACGATATCCACCACAGAGTTCTCAAATTTTAAAAATTAGTGGCCCATATGCACGAATATTGTACACATCTAAACCAGAATTTTAAATTTTTTATTAAATTAATTAAAAAGTGGGTTGGAAGCAAAGCATAATTTTTTTAGACCTCTGCGTGTGTTAGATATCACGCAATACTCATGACAGACAAGGAAGATAAAAGATAACCAGGTAAAGATTAAAAAAAGGACCCGGTCAGCGCAGGGGTTAAAGACTAGTCTTTATAAAGTCACCTTCCAAGTACATTCATTATATTAAAAAAATTCTTCTGGGAAACTCATTTAATTTTGTGACAAATATTCAAAAATTGATGAAAGTTTAATATTTAGAAAATTAAAAATTATGTTTCTACCGGAAAAATATTTATTTTGCCAAAAGAATTTTCATTTATTTCAGGTATTTAACCTACTATTTCTAATATTATTATATCAGCACACGACTTATAAATAAAGTTAAATTTAGAGAAGACACAACACCCAGCACCCCGGCCGTTAATTCATCACTGGGAAAGGATACACCCACAAAATACAAATCTTTCGGTCATGTCGGGATTCTAACACCGGACCCTGAGCTCAATAGACAAACACGCTACTGACTCAGCTAAAGTGGCTTAAGTTTTTGACGGAAGAAAATTTGTTTGATCCGAAAATTGATTTTTTTTTTAAAACACCTTTTCTCGCGTCCCTTTTCTTTCCACCTTAACGTGAGCTCTATGAGCCAACTAATTAAATCAGCACGCGACTAACACATTAGTTTAACTCTAAAACTGACATGACATACGGTACATCCACCCTTTTGGGGGAGAGTCTAATGTCACCAATTATAAAGGTTTCATCCGTGTTGGGAAATTAAACTGAAACCTTTTACTTCCTAGACATACGCACTACCGGTTGATATGTTGTAAAGGATTTTGATCTTTTTTAGTAAACAATAAAATAAAAAGCATGCACTTAAAATAATCAAAAGATAAAAATTTATTTGTTTTTCATCTTAAATATATTGAAATTGTAGATCCGTTTGTTTTTACTCGGCATGAAACGGATATCTAATATCTAAAAAAAATTTCCACTCTTCCCCTCCCCCCACAACCCCACCACCCCATCCCACATCTTACTATAAATCTGAGACCTCCATATATTTTTTTGATCACCGCGTTTTATTATCTGTTCAGGCTGGGCGCACTAAAATTACGGAATAAGGTATACCTGTCAGCAGACATTCAATTAAGACCCACTCGAATTGTGGAATAAAGTATACGTGTCAGCCAATCCACACAAATTGAGGAACAACCTGTAATCCCATTCAACTCCTAACCATTAACCTAACCTAACATAGCCTAGCCTAACCTAACTTAACCCTACCTAACCTACTCTATCCTAATCTAACCTCCATGCTCTATTTTAACAAAGTTATTATGAATTTAATTTTTACACCGCAGTTCGTGTAAGGGTATTACTGAGCTCGGATGAGTTGTTTTGCAAATCGTGTGCACCCGTATTAGTTGTTCCGCAATTCGTGTGCACCCGTATTAGTTCCACAATTCGTGTGCACCTGTATTAGTTATTTCGCAATTCATGTGCATCATTCAGCTTATGCGCATATACACTAGTTGCTTCAATGATTTAAGAATGAAGAAGGAAGTATTTTAGAGGTAATCTATCCTTATTTGTGTGGGAGGAGAGAGGAAAAATCATTAATTAAATATCACCGTCTGTAGAACCGACCGGGATTAGAGCCTTGATAGCTCCGTCACCAGAAGGCCAGTTCAACACGATACTGACGCGTTAGATCATTTAGACACTAAAGTCGGTCAGCTTTGTATTTAATTAAGTTAATGAGATAGGGATGATTAAGATAATATTAATATGAAATATAACCAACATTATTGTGTTCAGGGAAAGTGGTAATTAATTCAGAGAACAAAGCAAACCACACCCAAACAGGATTCTAGCAACTCCCTAACTACCCTGTCATTGGCATACCAAACAAGATGATGTTGATGTTGATGTTTAGTGTACGTATCAACCGAAATGGCAGTGTATATGTAATAATAGTTCCAAGTGTGCATTCCTATTTAGTTAGGAAGGATTTTTTTTTAATGTTATAAAAGTTACTAAATCAATTTGAATATATTAATACGTCAAATCATGTGACCTGCATTTGTCACTTTTTCAAAAACAACATATATATACATATAGCACCGCGCCTTACTACCCGTTCGGGCGCTTTGCGTTATGCGCTTATTAAGCTAATGGTTTTAGGGATTAAGAGGGGTATATTTATAGGAAGTGTACCCTCATTTATATGGAGGGAGAATGGAAAACCATTGTTTAAAAAACATCTTCAGTACACCCGACCGTGATTCGAACCTTGATCTCCCCGTAATCGGCAGTCTAGTCTACTGTGAGAGTAGCGCAGCTAATGAAGTGGGTAAAGATAATATTGATTCCTACCTGTAAAATATTACTAATATTATAGTAAGAGGTTCCTAATGTTGATCGCAATAAAATATATTTTTGTTTTTCGTTCCTTCTTATCAGAAACCGACTGTAAGAAAGTACCTATTCAAGAGTCAAAAGGTCAAAAAGATGCAGGATTTCAACAAGTTCAAGGAATCTTGATCGAAGAGCAAGTGATTATAATAATCTACTAATGGTGATCTTAGGTTGAAACAAAAGTACTGGTTGGACTACTTATCTGGTTACATTGCCCAAGTGGTTTGGGAGTTTTACTACATTTGAAGGGTACAGAGGCAAAAGGAGGGTAAAATACAATTTTAACTTAAATTTATTTAATGCTTCCATCTGTTAGACAATCATGATACCATGAATGAATAAAGTGGCAGGGAAACTGAGTGAAAATAAAAGGAAAGAAATGATGTTTAGAGATGGCATGGTGGTATGGGAGGAAAATTAAGAGAATGTACAGGAACAGCTGCAGGAGTGGAATGAGGTGGTGAAAAAGTGTGGAAGGAAATTAGTATGGCGAGAAATATGAAGTTGTGGTGATGACAAAGCAGAGAACAAGGTCAAGAAAGGTGATAGAACTGGGTGGAGCAGAGTTTAAACAAAATAAGAGCGTAAAGTATCTTGATAATGTGACTGAAAAAAAGGGGGCAGTTGAGAAGATATAGAGAGACGAGGGCAGCAGGGAGAGGTCTTCTACAGGAGTGTAAGAGCCTAATATGGAAAAGAGAAGTGCCTCTGGAGTGTAAGAAAGTGTAGTATAGGACATTATCCATAATCATAGTTATGTATTCGGCAGAAACTTGGACTTTAGATAGAAGAGAAACAAGGAAAGTGGAGGCCACGGGTATGAAGTATTTAAGGAGCACGCTAGCTGTCACCATAAGAAATAGGATTAGGAATGGAGATGTAAGGTCAAGATCTGTGATTCAGGGGATACATGAGATAGTTGAGGAAGCAAGGATGAGATGGTATGGACACGTAATGAGGATGGAAGGGGAGAGGATTCTAAGGAGCTTAATGGATATAAAGTGTGTAGGGAAGAGATTGAAAGGGAGACCAAGGAACATATGGGAGGAACAGATGGCAGCAAGTGTGCAAGTGAGAGGAGGAGAGTGGAAGAGAGTGCAGGAGGAAGAATGGTGGAAGGACAGAGTGAGATTAAGTCATTTTACCAAATAGATCTGGCCACAGGCTGGAAACATTTCATGATGATTATGATTATGATATCATTCTAATGTACTTTATATTACGTTTAAAAGAGGTTTTTTGTGGTATTTAAATTAAAAGTATTGACTGGGTTTTTTATGGGGTTTTAGATTAACATAATGTAATGGGACATTCCCGCTTTTGACCCTGCACCATTTATTTGGAATGGTTAGGTAATAAACTATCACTTTACAAGCACAAAGATTATATAGACCGTATTACTTATAAACTAACTTAACCTAGGAGATAGACATGATGACAAATGTTCATAGGAATATCATTATATAACAGCTTGAATATTCACTAGATGTACGTTCACGTGTTCATACGTCAGGTCATATTATCTGGAGCACCACTCTCTCAATAGAATAGACTGCTGATGATGGAAAGATCGAGGTTTGAATCTCGGTCGGGTGTACTGAGGATGGTTTTTCCAAAATGGTGTTTCACTCTCCATCCACGAAAATGTGGTTACACTTCCTTTAAGTATAACCTTACTAGTCTCTAAAACTATTAGCGTAATTAGTATATAAGCGTACAACCCGAAAGGTTAGGAAGACGCGGTGATAAAATAAAATGTTAAAAAAACTAATACGTACCTTGTTCTTGCGTTAGTATATTGAACATACCTGTATATAAATAGTAATTGTCTTTGTTGACATCATTTAGAATCGAATCAGATCTATATATTTTTAGTGTCAAAATTCCATGATAATTTATTTCGTGATCAGTGCCAAAATTTATTGTTAGGCTGGTAAATTATCCACCGTAAATTAAGCCTAGTTTGTAATTCTAATACCGACAATGCCTTAGTGCTATAAAATATCTATTAACTTCTCAAAAATTAAACACATTTTTAAAATTCATCTATAGCGAATGTAGTTGAAAGAATAAAGGCTAATTTTTAAATACTATATTTATCATGGAGGCATTAATTATATTTATTATTTAAGCCTGTGTCCTGCATGAATAGATGTACAGCAGAGTCGGACAAACATTCTCTTACAACTTGGAACAAAAGTTTCAAAAATAGAATTTAACTACACTATAACTAAATAAGTTTTGCTCTGATACACACAAACGTAATATTTTTGATCACAATAAACATTCTTCATCTATACATTTCAAAAAAAAATTGCTAAAAATGTTTTAACGAATTTTTCAATTATCAAAAAATTAGTGAAACCTATTTGTAAACTACCCTCATATTATTTATAATCTGTTAAAATACAAATATACTCTCATTTAAAACGACAAACAATTCCAATGTATACATTTTAAACTAAATATGTGAGGCATTTACAAACAATTTCAATTTAACTTAAAATTAAATTATTTTATCAAAATTAATCATTAGTAAACTACCATAGTTTTCAAAAAAACCAACAAATATACATCTCTATGTATATTCTAAAAAACTTGAGGCATACCCATTTTTAACTTAATAGATAGCCATTTTAAACATATTTTAGATGAGAAACGTCATTAGAAAACTAACCTTCAACCATTTTTATCTCGGGAAACATGTATACAATTTTATTTTAATTGCTAATACTCCCCCCAAACCGTATTCATTTGAAACAAAATATGGAAACGTAATGAGGATTTTTTCGTAATAGTTTGAATTTTCAAAAATCACTCATTTGTGAACAACCCTTAAAATAAATTTTCACACAAAGACGACTTTAGATCTGTGACCATGGATAGATAGACAAACATGAGGACAGACAAAAGTGTAAAATCCACTTTTTTGGTGTTCTGGGGAACAAAACCTAAAGATTCATCATAATATCAAGGTCGCTAAAGTAATTTCTCTTTATGTGGGAAGGTAAACAAGGTTTGAAGCAAATCTGGTTAACCTTTTTGAGAGCACATATGTAATATGAATAACAAAATGGACTGTTGGAGTACTTCATCAAAGCTGTAAGTTATTATTTAATCTTATTTATGACTAGTATATTACTCACGTACTCTATGGAATTAATAACTCTTAAGTTCACTGCCGCATTCACAAAAGATCGCCACCTATCCCTGTCTTAGCTAGCTCTATCCAGTCCCTCTTCCAGTCCACCTCACTACACCCTATCCCATCCCTATCTTGAGCTAGCTCAATGCAATCCGCCTCATTACGCACTACCCCTATCTTAAGCTAGATCTATTCAGTCCACCTCATTACATCCTATTTCTATCTTGAGCTAGCTCCAATCCCCCACATTACTCCATATCTCTTTCAGGTCTATTCTAATGTCACCCTTCCATCTGCGTCTTGGTCTTCCCAATGGTTTCTTCCCATTGATTCTACCAACCAATACTCTGAGCACGGTTTTATATTCTCCCATTCGAGCTGCTTGTCCTGCTTACTTTAATATGCGAGTCTTGATTATTGTAACAAATGTCTTGTGATAAGTATAGTATGTAGCGCATCATTCATCCCCAGTAGCCTCATCACATTTGGAAAAAATATCTTCCTAAGCACCTTGTTTTCAAACACCCTAATTATTTTTTATAATATTGTACAGTTACATCATTTTCAGTTATAAGTAACATACAATATGAAATAGTCTTAAGGAAACCTATTTAGGTGATGATTAGGAATTGTTATGAATAAGAAAATGTTAGAAACTACATGCTATTTATTTAATTATTATTATTATTATTAGCACCGCGTCTTACTACCCGTTCGGTTTATACGCACTTACGCTAATGTGTAATGGTAGGGTGATTGTGAGATGGAATGGAGGACCTACAGTTTAACGTGAAATCCGAACCACGGTGGAGGCCTGGCATTCCTCACATTCACAAGTTGTGATTAATACACGTCTTGTCAGAGGTGAAGGAAGGGTTTGGTAATCATATAAGCCTGTGCCGGGACCGAGAATTGAACCCCGGACCCCCAGCATAGAAGTCCGACACCTTACCACTAGACCGCCAGGTCACCTATATTATTTATTTAATATTTCACGGGAGAAAAATTGATGACTTTTTAACAATAATAGTAAGAAATTTATTTTAAAAAAAATTGTTCCTATAAAGGTCGTGGACAAAATCGTGGACAGCAATGAATACCACGTGCGGATAAAATCTTCCCGTGGATCAAAAGTTATTCAGCCCTGGTTTACTGTCTGCTAAATATACAGTACTTCTTTTTAATGTAAATAAATGTAAATACTTATAGTTATATTTTTCCATATTTTCCAGACAAACTAGTTTAAAGCTAGGACCAACTGTAAGAGATAACTTTATGCAGACATTTAGATTAATTTATTACCAAGCTAAAATATAATATTAATTATTCAATCTCTTTTAAGGTTTCCTAGCGACTAATTTAGTCTTCATACAATATTTATGGTGTATTAGAGAAAACAACTGGTAGTCTTAAAGCTAAGATGAATTATAAAAGTCTTTGAAAATCTTAAAACGTCCCTTATGGTTGACATAGTCAGAAAATGAATGAAAAGATTACAAAAAAAGTTGAAAAAGGAAAAGAGAAGGATTGTAATAGATAGACACACGGAAAAGGCGTGGATATACAGAGTGTTTCACAAATCTTCTGAAGTGGCAAAAGTTGGCTAATCTCAAAACATCCCCGGCTGGCAGGGGTGGATTTAAATGTACCAAAATTGGTTCCTGACTGAGCTTTCATGCGAATATTAACAAGGCAATTAGAAAGGGCTGGTATCGAATGCTTGACTCAGTTAGGACACTCTTATTATGGGTTAAGTGTAAACCCCAGGTAAGGCAACCTTATTTCTAAAAATGTTTATAGCAAAATATTTTTAAGTCGAAAATTAAATTGCTTCAGTTGATAAGATGCTTAAAAGATAAATTTACGGCACATAATATCATCCGTTCTTGATTTTATATATATATATATCATGGGTATCGTGGAATTTTATGGAATAATTTCCAAAGGAAGATTTAAAAAGCTATTATCGAATTCTTCGATGTCCACGTGAAGTATTAGATAACTTTATTTTATTCAATTGAGTGAAAAATGACAACCTGGACACTAGAATCGATCCCTAGACCTTTGGCTTTGCACACCAATGCACTAACACTGAGCTATACTGGTTCATCTCGTATCCAAGTCCATCTTTCACTAGTTTTTTTCAGGCTGTCATTTTTAACTTGGAACTAATTGAATTTTATTCAGCTATCAGGACTCACTCTGTTGCTAACCATCACGTATCAGTTTGTGATATATATGAATTAATATTAAATAACTTTTTGTATAAATAAATGTAAAAAAAAAAACTAAACACATATTTTATCTAATAATTAAATTTGATTTATTATGTCCGAATAAAAAATGGATATGAGTCAATATTACATAACTGTTTAACTATTTATATATTACCCGCTTTGGTGGTTACATGGTCTAACGCACTACTCTCGCAGTATACTAGATTGCTGATGAAGGAAAGATTGAGGCTCGAACCTCAGTCGGGTGTACTGAGGTTTTTTTTAAAAAATGGTTTTCCACTCTCTCTTTCTCTCTCTCTCTCTTTCTCTCTCTTCACAAAAATGTGGCTAAACTTCCTATAAATATAACCTTCCAACTTCCTAAAAACATTAGCTTAGTTATTATATAAACGTATATTCTGGACGGGTAGTTTTTTTTTTTGTCATTTTGGACTTTGATATTTTCTTGGTTTGCGTCATTTTTGTGTAATTTTTAAGCATTTTTAGGGATTTTAGAGGCATTTTTAGGCATTTTTGAGTCTTTTAAGGAATTAATGATAAATAAGTATATTTAAAAAAAAAATCGATTTTTGTACGTGCATGAGTACTCAACAGTAAATCATTCTTTCAACCCATAATTTTCGGATCTAGAAGATAATGTAGGCAATGAATTTTGTATCTTTTTTGCTTGTACGACTGTAAAAAATACACATTCCTGGTGAGATACTGCAACTAGACTGGAGAGGGTTGTGTTTGGAAGGGGGTAGCTCTTACTTCTGAAGCAGGTATTTGTAAATAAATATTATATTTAACATAATGCGAGAGTTTAGTTGTTAAAGGCTTTTCATTGCAATTAAAATTTGTAAAGTTCATGTTTGATATATTCGTGTTTATTACGAGCTTTGTTCATATTTTTAGGTCATTTTGTTTGAAAATAAGAAGTCATTTTTTTAGAATTCTTAGGTCCATTTATAGTTAAATTTTTGATCTATTTAGGTAGGTAGTCAAAATCTGGGCCTAGTTGATTAGTATTTAAATTTAATGTATTGTGTATGAAAAAAAGTTTTGTTAAAAATAACGGCAACATATAAGGAGGGGCCTACTTATTTAACACGAATTCCGTTCCACACACTCCTACACATTTATTTAAATAAATCGGAAGTGTTTTTACACGGTTGCATGTTACCCAGGGTTCGTGAAACACCCTGTATTTATAATCATAAAAATGGGTATGAAAAAACACATCCCCTCCCTCTCCCTTATTCCCCCCTCCCCCTTCCTTGTTCATCCACTCCTTCCTCAAGGCATAAAGAGAGAGACTTCTCTGTATAAACATATTCAAGAGTACACATGGCGTCTAGGATGCTCTCTTTGGACGCTTATTCTTAATTACGCTCGTTACTTTGTTTATAATCACACAGAAATATCTCTTCCGTCTTCTTTTTCATCTCTGTTGGACTTTACTTCATTTCCCCCTCCTCTCTTTCTACTCGCAAACATACACAACAAAAAAATATACAGAAGTTAATCTTCTTTCTTTAAAGAAGAAAACGGGAGAAAAAAAATTTATTTAGTTTAGTTTTGGAAGTAAAACCGTACAAATACGTTTTCAGGGTTAAGTAAACAATCTATGTTTACCATTTCAATTGGGATTTTTTTTATTTATTTATATAAAAGCAGCTCTTTGATGTTTGTTTAGAAAAAGAATTGAAATGAGCGTTCCAAAGCATCGCATTATTAGGTATTATAAATGTGTAAGGAAATTTCTAAGAAGTGGTTTTGTGGGGGAAGGGAGGGTTGATATTCAAACTTTCCTTTTAAAATTGCAGTCCGACAGAGGAGTTTCAATTTTACATTTAAAATGTTAAAAATATTAGTGTGAACCAGGTTCTGAAAACTGCAAACTCACAAATTAGTACAATAGTGGACGTGGACCTATGGGAAAACTAAGTTTGCGGGTCCCCCAGCTATATATCTGCCTCACTCCACCATTCCACCCTTCCAAAAAAATAAATAAATTAAGAAAAATATAATTTTTTGTTTAATGTTACTACCGTTGCACCTACTGTATATACCATCTTTCGGCCGTATAAGATATTAAAAATACCCCAATAATTAAATACATGTAATAATTAATTCTAAAAGCCATGTTTTTTTTATACATATAAAGGGTTGATTTCTCTTCAACCCTTTATCAGATTTCATTCCCCAATTCCTTGATCTGTATGGATGTACAAATAACCACTGTGCCAAGTTTGAATTAAATCGGTTGATGCGTTCAAAATATATTTTGAGACACATCCACCATGAGAAAATACAAAAAAAAAAAATGCTAATCGGTGAAGTTAAAACGGGGAACTCGCTTAACTCACTTAATAAATCAAAACAATGATTTTTTTTTTGTTCTTACACTCTGACACTATTTTCCAGATCGCCTAAGCAGGGAGCCTATTAGATCGTGCAATTAAAAATTTACCACCCCAAAATTGTTTTTTTTTCCCTCCATCAGCTGATAAAGTGTGGGGGACCCCAAAATTACGGGGCCTTGTGTGGTCACACCATTTGCACACCCCTAAAGGGGCCCTAAGTCAAATGGTCTAAGGCCATGGTGGACAACCCTGTCACCAATCGCCTCTAGTGGAGAATTTGCCATGAAATTGTGGCGAATTTTATTTTGCCTTTTCTCACTTCCTGACGTGTGCTGGTTATAGCTCGATTTCCTGTATTCCATTGGAAATACTCCGCGTTCTGGACGAGTCATTGACGCAACACTTCCACCCAATACTCCCCTCCATTCCTTTTCCCAAAACTTTGTTTCATCTCTGGCTTCAGACAAAAGGACTGTCAAATTTAGCATTAAATTGGTTTACATTTACAATTTGAACCGTTTTCATCATTTTGTCCGAGAACTTTGTAACTGAGTTATTCAAAGTGTGGACAGGAATGTTTTGAATAATCATGTTCTAGTGGTGCGTGTTGTTTAACATGTACGATTGAGCAACCTAATTTCTCAATCACTACATGGTGTGGCGAATTGGCACTTTTAATTCGCCACACGTGTGGCTACCTTGAAAAATATGTTCCCTTTCTCTGGTCTTTAGTGTCACTTTCGCAATAAACGTGACTAACAATGACGTGGATATGTGGGTTCAAGTCCTGGTCAGGTATACTAAGAGTTTTTTATAAATGATTTTTCAAGATCTCTCCACGCAAATGTGGGTTCACCTCCTCTAAAATTCAACGTTACTCATCATAAACACATTAGAGTAGATAGTGCATTTGAACATAACTCAAACCGGTAAACATTACAGAGAACAAATACTATATTTAAAAAAAACCTCAGTTATAGGTATTTTATTTTGGTTTAAAACTTTTTTTTAATTCCTAGGCTTTTTAAATGTCAGGGACCCTTTTGGAAACAAATATGCATAGTTGGGTTACCTTAGTTTATTATAAAAGACAAAGGATGTCAACGAATACTAAAAATATCCCGCTAGAGATGAAACGGCTCGTTAATGTCAAAATATGTATTCTTTTTATACCGTTTGCATTTTGTGTTTTATTTGAAGTGACCTACATAGATGAACACGTGAGTTGGAAGTCAAGCTCCATCCTGGTTTCAGAGGAGGTTATATTCAAACTCCTGCCGTATATATTGAGTGTGTTTTTTTACTTAAATAGTTTCCCATCCTCCATTCACTAAATTGGGTATGCTTTTTCCTTAAAATTCTACGTTCCTCATTTTTATATTATTAGTGTAAATATGTAAATACCCAGTATGAACAGCAAGACTAGCTCAATTTATATCATATATATATATTTTTAATATTATTTATCTATAAATAATGTTTAAGAAATTAAGACATTAGAAGCAACACTATTCCTTGGATATATATAGGCATATATATACATAAATTACTATATATTATACATATAAACTCATCCCCACATTTTACTTCCTTTTTATATATAATTTCTCTAACGAGGTAGTGATGAGGAAGGAAGGATTTTAGAGGTAATGTAGCAGAATTTGCGTGGGAGGAGAGTGGGAAGTAATTTATGACAATTCGTCTTAAATAAACTCGACCGGGATCCGATCACCGATCTCTTCGTCATTGGCAAACCAGTTTATTACGATAATTACGCCTTAGATCAATCGACCACCGAATAGGGTTTTTGGGTGTTAGTGACTTATGCCTACATTAATTATTCATTTAAGGTCAAACACAGCATCCAAATCTTGTGTCACTGATTTATTATTTAATGAAGGCGGTTAAAGCTAAAGCATTAAGTTCGCGGGTATACTAGAATTTGAACCTAGGACCCACATATAAAAATACAGAAGCGCTACTGATGATTAAATATCGCACATGTTTATTTAAATAAAACATTTCAACATAAACTAAAACAAATATAAGATTTTGCAAATATTTTGTTAGGTTCTACATGTTTTACACCTCGTTATTGTAATATTTTTCTAAAATAAATTAAGTTTTTAAAGACTAAGTATTAAGATAAATTATTCTAATTGAAGAAACTACATGTAGTGTTCATCACAAAAAAATCCTAGGTATTTAAATAAAAACTAATTTTAATGCTCGTGGTACTTAGTACTCTTTTTACATAAATGAAGATATACGTCTTTCTCTATCTCTTTAAAGGCTGCTATAAATGGAGATATATGTCTTTCTAGTCTACTAGAAATACCATTTTATGGAGCTAGATATCTAGATAACCCTAAAGTTAATTCATTGTAAAAGATGAACAAGGAATATTTTCAAATTTTTTTGCTTAAACATCCCGGTAGAGAATCTTGTATTTCATGGCACATTAATCAACACGAAATAGGGTCTAGTCACTAATTGGAGTCAAGCTCCTTCGACAAAGAATGATTATGGCTATACCAGTGGACAAGTGTTCTCGAATTTTTACCGAGGAGAAATTTACCCCCTTAGTTTGATGAAAAAAAATAGGACACCTATAAAATATTATAAATTCATGAAGAACAAATAATAAAGCTGTAGAGTTTTTATAACTACTACGTTTAATACTATGCTTATTGATGCTCTAGTTTGAAGAAAGGGAAGTAATTTGTAGGAAATGTACCAACGTCATTGGTAAGAGGGGATGTGAAAAGTACTCCCAGGACTTCCAAACTAGATTCGATTGTGGACCCCCCTTTCATCACCCTCAATACAAAATCTGGCAAGACTGACGCTTTTTTAGGATTATGTGACCACCAATTTACACACAAATGTTTGTAATCCTGGTTGACTAGTCAATAGTAGGATAAACTCACATTAGTGTACAAGCGAACCAAACATCAAGGTCATCAACAATTAACAACCACTTTCGACTAATTTAATAAGGGGAATTTTGATGATTTATAAAGAACTGAAACAGCACTTGTTGAAGAGAGGATGAGAAAAATACACGCTTCATTATCTTACCTTGTTAGGTCAGCTGATATAAAATTAATGGACCTTTGAGTTCGAGGCCCGCTTACTATGCATAAAATACTTAAGTGGAAACTGAATTAAATGTGAACAAACACATTTTTATCAATAAACATCAGCTCGTGTCAATTTCATACCAGAGCTATTTTTTTTACATTTCACAGGATTTTTTTTATAATTAACAATATTTTTATTTTATTTTAAAGACACATCCACCCCTACTCAAATTCTTTTTAAAACAATGTTGAAGGTTACTTTCAAATCGTTTTGTTAATGCCGTATGGGTTACAACTCACTGATACGGGTGGGATATATATTGTGGTAAATAAATTCTGAATTGGTTGATCTAAATTTCCCTGGAAAGTGTTTGTTGTGTTTATAATGTTGTGCAAAATACAGATAAAACAGGGGATACAAAAATGAGGTATAATATGATTCTGGTATAGATAACCTTTTTAGAAAACACAAATTTAATTTTTTGTGACCCAGTTCAGTAGAAGCGTGGTATAAGGCGCTACCCTCGCAATAGGCTAGCTTGCTGAAGACGGAGAGATTGGGGTTTGATCCCAGTTTGGTGTACTTAGGGTTGTTTTTCCCTTAAACTGTTTTCGAATCTCCACGCAAATGCGGGTACACATCATCTAAATTTAACATTCCTAATCCCGAATACATTAGAGTAATTGGCACATAGGCATACAACCCGAACGGGTAGTAAGACGCGGTGCCAATATAATATATTCTTTGTCACAAATTATCATCTATTGCAGGCTTTACATCACGTATGGCATGACCACTGGTGCGGGTAATATACTAGTATGTGTGTATGTTCAATAAAACGTAGCTGACGAGTTTAAACCCCTGAAAAAAATAGTTAAATTATAAAATAAGATAAAATCTATTGGTACTGACAGTGTTGTGTGTTCAGGATATAAAATATTTTAGTTAAATGGTACCTATTCTGTTATGTGTTATCGTGACTCAGTAGAACACTCACTGGCCAGCTATAAGAGAAGTACTTCCAATCTAGGATGAGAGAATAAGCGCTAACTGTCCCCATGTTGTAGTGGTCAGTGCACTTGGCTACGCGTCTAGGGGTCCTGGGTTCGATTCCTGCCTAGTGCCGTTGGTATTTTTCCCGAAAGGGGAATTATTCCAAAGGTCACCATTTAATTAGCCTTAAGATAGGTTTAAGATCACTCCTCGCTATGCACCTTCATAATCACCCCAATCAAATATGTAATACGAAAAAAAAGGCTTTGTATGATTAGTAAAATGGGGGAGAACATATCTCAGGTAGAGTTTTAATAAATTCAACTTACTTTAGCAACAATCCACTTAACATCACTGCAAACTGACCTCAAGAAATGATAGAAAACATATTTTAAAAGTCTATATCATCCCACAGATTAATTAAAATGGGCGCACTCAAATTGCTAAATAAGGTTTGCCTGTCAGCAGATATTCAATTAAGACCCACTCAAATTGCGGAATAAAGTATACCTATCAGCCGGTCCCCACGAATTGCGGAACAATCTGTAATCCCATTCAAATCCTAAACACAAACCTAACCTACAGTAGCCCCATGGCTTCTTTGGTGCTGACTGAAAGTTCACAGCTGACTTCTGACAGTCAACATTTAAGTATATCATTCTGAACCAACTACCATTAATATAGCTTCGGCTATTTACACTTAATTAATTTAAGTATATGCCTAAATTTTGACTGTCAGCAGTAACAGCTGCTAAACACACGTTTTTTGCAGATCATCTGGTTCAGCGTAGGGATACATAATTTGGTCTGGTAGCTTTTCAAAGGTTTCATATGCGAAACTGGCCCATTCAATTCAATTTCAGGTAGGTGACGTCTTGTATTTAGTATAGCGCTGCAATTGAGGCGTACTAAATTTGACTATGAAACTGGCCCTAAGTCTTCACTCACCTTTTATACTAGCCTGAAGATGATGGGGATATCAGGGATCTATTCCTGGTTAGGTCTACTAAATTGTTTCCCATTCTTCCTCCATGCAAAGGTGAGTACACATCCTCTAAAACTCAACCTTCCTCATCCCTTAACACATTAGCGTAATTGGTACATACGTATAACCTGGACAGGTAGTAAGACGCGGTGTTAAAAAAAATTTGGAGTGCTTAGACGGGTAGTATTATGCGGGAAGTGGGGGGTTGGAAATCATATATCACATCAATTTTTCAGGTTCATGCCAAGTAAAATCAAACAAATAATTAAAATCTCAATATTATTAAGATGACCACAAATATGAATAAAGATGAGAAAAAAAATAGTTTACTCTTTGAAAAGTGCTGTTTTTGAGACAAAGTTTGGCAAAGCATACACATTTTATTTATAAAATAAGCTTGTTTTAGTGTAAGATAAATATGGTATAAAGTGACGAAATTATCTGTAGCCAATAGAATATGACACACATGCTCCAGTATTGGTAGTTATTTCACACAAATTTATAAAGATAAATAATTTACATATTACAAAATATTGTTTCTTTTATTGGCCAAGTACTAATTCTCATTCAAGTCCCTATGCAGGAGATTACATAAAACCATCTTATTATATTTTAATACATATATTTTATTTTTAAAAATGTTTAATAACTTTGGGTGTGTGTGTGGGAACATAAAGGCATAGTACATTATATTTTTTCCTTTTCGAACCTTATGCAAACATATTGATGCAAGAGATTTCTTAATTTAAGCTAGGTTAATGTTTTCTTGCAAATATTTTGATCAGCATTTTGGAAAATAAAAATATAATATAGACAGACAGCGTTCATTCATGAACACCATCATTATTAAGATACAATTATTTCATTCTTTACCTCTAGCTTATATTGAAAAAGGTGCCGCCAACTTTTGACGCAAACCACTTTTATTCTGTACGTTAGCTATAAGTAATTTCGACGCCAGTACTAGCGAACAATACAAAGTGTGGTGGTCATAATAACACAAACTTTCCCCCCCC
>CABFWO010002968.1:0-101311 GCA_902155825.1 Timema genevievae | reverse complement strand
AATGATTTTGAAAGAATCGAATGAATCGATTATTCAGAATAATCGAATGAATCGATTCTATTCATCCGATTCTGCCCATCACTATTTCAGTCAGCGAGACGGAGTGTTAGAGGGAGGAGGTCATGACCAGGGTGAGTGTTATGCCATTTGATTGAACTGTTACAATGTAACTTGTTCCAATGGCGTGTATTCTACTTCCAAGCCGTACCACTTTAAGTACATTTCATTAAACACTATCCCTATCTTTATCTATTTCTATCCAGTACATTTCATTGCACCCTATCTCTATCTTGAGCTAGTTCTATCTGGTACATTTCATTGAATCCTATCTCTATCTTGAAATAGTTATATCCAATACATTTCATTACACCCTATTCCTATCTTGAGCTAGTTATATCCGGTACATTTCACTACTTCCTATCCCTCTCTTGAGCTAGTTCTATTCAGAACACCTCATTACACATTATATCTTTCAAATTGTTTCTAATTCTATCCTCCTAAATATATCTATGTTATCGCTAAGGTCTCTTCCCACCAAGTTTGTCATTTATTTATTTAACAGACTACAATCAATACCGAAGAATGGTGTAGTTCAAACATTGAAAATATTCTTACAATCGATGCTTGAACAAGGCATTTAAAATTTCAAGTGATACGTGACATTTTGGTAAGTTATATTAATTAATACCATATTTCTAAAAATAAATCATTAATGTTAAAGATAAAGATTAAAATAATAATTTCGTACAAATACACATGATGGTAGGATTTTATTGATACAACACATGGATAGTAAATTAAAACGATATTTTTGTCTGTGTATATTAAAGTTGTATTAAGTTAATTCTTCAAATTCAAAATGTAGATATACCACCTCTTTTGACCTATTTTGCAGCGTTTTAGAACGAAATAAGGCGTTTTGCACCCTATATTTTGCAAGAAAAAATATTTAATATGATAAAATGTGGAGGGACCAAGTTAAGCATAGCCCCCCCTCCCTCCCAAACGAAAACTTGGTATTTCTTATGCCAAGATAAATATCTTGTTTTGAACTATTTAATACCCCAGTATGGCATTTTTAACCTTAATAGTTTTGCAAGAAAAAAAAATTAATATTAAACAAGTTGAGGAGCTTATCTTCCCTCTTTTCCAAATATTTTGTTTTTCTTATGCCAATATGCATGTATTTTTTGCATCACTATACAAAGTTTTAACTCATTTTACACCTTGAGAAATTAGAGATTTTTTGTTGTTGTTATGATAAACATTTTGGGTAAAACTTAAAGCGTGGTATTATTTATTTTTTCTGATGTAATTATAAATGTTATATTTTGTTTAAACTAGCTCCAAATATGGCGTTTTGAATTATACTATTATAGTTACAAGATTTGATAGTGCCATGGATAAGCATGAACTTTAGAAATATAAATATGTATATTATATTTAATGTTTGTTTAGAACTGTTTTCCGCGCCAGTTTTCTACCTTAATGGTTTTTCAAGGAAAAAACAATGAGACAAAGGAGGATATTAAAGGCATATGTATCCTACTTCATCCTAAACAATAATTTTAGACCCGCTTCAGTGGACACATGGTCTAGGACGTCACTCTCGCAACAGAATAGACTGCCAATGACCCCAGTCGGATATACTGAGGGAAGTTTTTCCTAAATGGTTTCCCACTTTCCCTCCACGCAAATCCCACTTTCTCTCCACGCAAAACCATATAATTCCTCCAAATTCAACCTTCTTTATCCCTAATCCACTAGCGTAATTATTACATAAGGTTACAACCCGAACGGGTAGTAATATGTGATGCTAGAAAAAAGTTTTTATGAGTCTATAAACTATTAGTTTTACACTGCACCAGAAAACCCCATCCCGTAATCGAAATTTAAATTAATAAATCCAAAAACAATAATTTTGAAAAGATCCCCATAATTTGACCCAAAAAGAATTTTGATGAATTAAGATTAAACCTTAGCTTAAATTGCAGCTCTAACCTTGAGCTATGACCTATGTATGATACAATGAGTGACGACATCTATAAACCACCATCATATATAGTGTTCTCACAAGACCACATGTCCGCAGAGAGTAGGGGGAGAGGGGAGTGGAAGGGATGAGACCTGGAATTACGTAGAAGCTTGTAGAAGCTTCGCGGGCATCCTAGCAACTTGATGACTGCGCTCAAACAGGCCAGGCAGGGCAAGTAACAAATAGATGCGTGGAGCCGTCTTCATTTGTTTTTCTTGGACGTGTCTTCTTTCGCTTGCTTGGAGTCGGGTCGTTTTTAGCCCTTATATCTTTGAAAGGGAAAACATTTAATATGAAATAAGGTTTACGGCCAAAAAGGTGAAGTTCCCCTACCTTCCATCCCCAAAAATGGGCATACTGTTTCTGGAGTTAGAATTCAAAACATAATATTTCATGCAAACTAGTAGGTTGGAAAAAGGTTACAAACGATACAATTAGTAACTGTAATTAAAAAAACCTTGGATCCACCTTTTTCCATTTAGTTTTTTCTTAGTAAAAAAACAACCATTTCATTTAAATAGAGGTGGGAGGGCTATGTCTAACTTGGCCCCAGCCCCTTTTCTAGTGTTATGCATTTTAATTGAAAAATTATTAAGATGCAAAACGACATATTGGGATGCAAAATAGTGCAAAACGAGATATTTGTTCATCATAATAAATGCCAAATTATAGATTAAGGAGGGTGGATGTTCCACTTGACTTAGTCTCTCTACATTTTATCATCTTGAATATATTTTTCTTGCAACACTATTAATGTGCAAAATGCCATATTTGGGTAGAAAACGGTGCATAACAAGACGTTTAAATTGGCATTAAAGTATACCAATATTTTAATTTGGGGGGGCTTAGCTTTCCCCCTAAACAAAAACGGCCGTACTGTTTCTTGGGTTTGGACGCAAAATGCAACATTTGGGTGTGAAACGTTGCAAAATAGGTGCAAAAGATGGTATATATACATTTTAAATTTGAGGGGTAAGGGGCCAACTTAAGTAATCTCGCGCGCTTAGCGATGTGGTTCCTAGTTCTGTTAATGTGTTACTGTATTTAAAAATTCATTAACTTACATGTAAAATTAGTGTTATGTTATTTTAAGTTTGGATGAATATTTGAATATATTAACTCACAACTTTTAACTTAAAATAATCTGGGCATGATACAATTAAAATAATCCCTAAACCTAATAACTCGTATCCTGACGAAACCTGGGCGAAATAGTGAAGTTGCTAAGAATTACAATCATTCACTTTTTGATTCTAGCATGGAATTTGACATACTGGTATAGTTTTTTGTGGTGAATACGGTGGGATATATTGCCACTTTTAAAAAGTTCCTTTATATCTGCCATTTTGAAAACAATGTGCTCTAATACTATTTTTTTGCAATTATCTCGTAATCTGTTCATTATATCAAAGTGTTTTTATAATAAAAAATAAAAAGAAGAGCAAACGTGTTCTTATAGTTTCCTTTTAAATCCTAATCATTTTCGTACAATCTTGCAGTGAAACGTTTGAAGTATGACTACCATTTGTGGAGTTTCCCTTCATATTATTTTCATATTGTCCCCGGTAATATGGGGGGAAGGGGGGAGGTGCATCAAAAAAATCAATCACACCCGGTCAAAGACAACCTGATTGTATCGGTGGCTGACACAATTATTATCAGTTTACAAAACATCGTCCTCTTGGGGTGTGAGTTTCATTAGCCGAGGATGTTTGTTGTTTCACACTATGCTTCATTTTTTTTAGAAATGTTATTATGGCCACGATAACGCATGTGTTTTTCTAACCCAAGTTTCACAATGAAACATTTGACCAGTCGAGATGAAATTTAATTGTCTTGGGACGGTAGCGTTTTTATTTATTTGCGGTATTTAACGTGAACTTTTTGAAACGTCTTAAACATCAACTTTTTTTTCTAGAAAATACACAACACTCAGTTACAGGTCAGTTTATCCAACATTGTGAAAGGATAAGCATTAATTTTAACCAATGATAACTATTTTCGGTCACTCTGGGAATCAAACCTGGGAGGTTTAGCTCAGTAGGCAAACGCGCTAATTACTGATGTAATGTGTCGGAGAAGACAATAGTAATATCCTCACCATCACCTTCAGACCTTACCAGACGATATTGACGCCTTGTTCCATGTGCCTATCGATGAGTGCCAGGACATAAATAATGTAAATAAAAACCGTAGAATCGTCAAATTCAATAATTCAGCATAAAGCTATTTCACTTGAATTATTTGTGAGGGGGGTAGGAGGATCGGATCGATAATTTAAATGAAGTGGGGACACCACTATCGGGTTGAGGTGATTTTCAGACATTTACCCAAGGTTATGTTATGTTAGAACATGATAGATGAGGCTATATTACTGTGTATGCTTTTCTGAGGTAATCGAACACTAGTTCAGGAGGTTTATATGATTGTTTGTTTTTGTTTACCTACCCTTAAAAATTTTTCTTTATGCTCTCTAAAATAGTATTTTAAATCCCCCCCTTCCTTCCAGATCTAATAAGGTTGCTATTTAATCTATAAATGGTCCGTAAAACAACAAATTAAAAATGTTCGGGCATTAAAGGATTATGGTTGGAGCAAACATTTAGAAAATACACTTTTATTTCTGTCAACATTAATAATATTTTAATTTATTTTGTGTGTTATTTTTTAGGTATTGGTAATATTTATCATAAGAGACAGCTGTAGTCTATGTAACATAACGTATGGATACGTTAAAGTAGATCTATTAGCTTTTCTATAATTTATGTCAGATAAGGTTCTTCCTATGAAAATTGTACTGTATATGCCGTCTAACAGCAGTAAGCTGTAATATAAACAGTAAATACCCTACCATATATCTACTGGGATTTAGTGTAAGAATACGGTAGAAAGGACAGTCTAGGAAAGTTAAGAAAAATAGCTACTAGATTTTCTTTCATATGATCATACGCCAAGTCATCTAATCTTCAACTGTCACTTTTGATAGATATTATCAATATCTATAAAATAGCACTAATAATATAGTAAAATAGGATCAATGTCTATTGCGAAAATGTTCGTATTTTCTAAACTATCCTTTCTACCACATTAATACTATACCCTTGATAGTATTATCAACGTAATCCCATTTCACAGTGGCTTATATAGTATCACTGAACTGCCTCAAGTTTGTATAAGTTTAGTCACAGTTTCTTTTAACACAATCTTCTCGATTTATCTCTCATGAAAGCAGTCTCTTTAATTTGTTTCTACATAATTCTTTGTCAGACACAAAAGGGGGACGTACTTTGCCCGACGTTTGAAGGTGTTGTGTAATATTTGGATAACTTGTAATTCCTTCAACACGTGCAGCGTTGAATGTGTGCACGCGTGCAGGGGATCAACTAGAAACTAACTATCTTAAGGAGGGAGGAAGGGGGCTATACCTTTTATATATGTACTTTTGCTAATAGGAAACTTTAAGAGCACTTTTAATGTGTTTAATGGTACATCTTTGGAATATCAAGTCGTAATACTGGTCTTCATATTTGGACTATACACTCAACCCAACTCCAGTGATCTAGATTTCGGCACATTACGTTTGGGCCACGGACCCCTTGGACCAAAAGCGCCAAAGCTTAGTTAGGCCACGGTCACTGACCAGGAGAATTATAAAATATAATTACTTGCGGGTGAATACGAATTTGCCTCCACCGATCCTTTTGCCTTGTATCGGATTAAGTTTGTTTTAAGTGTTGTGCCATAAGTGAGGTTGGGTTGGGTTAGATTATGTCACGGTAGGTTAGGTCAGGTTAGCTTAGCTTAGCATTTTGCTGTGTCTTACTATCCGACACTTGCTGTTTTTTGCTCAGTTTGAGAGAATAATTACAACCACCCTAAATGGAGCGTCACAACAGCCGGGGCCGAGTTAGTACAGTAGTACGCCTTGTTTACATTTCCCAAGAAGGAACTCGTGGCTCAATTGTATTGTGGGAATAACGATACCCTTTTAAACGCGGGTGGCTCAACTGTAATGTGGGAATAACGATACACTTTTAAACGCGGTGGCTCAATTGTAATGTGAGATTAACGATACACTTTTAAATGCAGGTCATGACAGGTATGCCCAATGTAATGCGCCACCCATTTTCAATTTAAATTAGAAAAAAATCGTACCAAATGAATAGCATGACTAAAATAACCGAACTAATTATGTAGGTAATTTAAAATGAGTTACTTTACCGGTAATCTTTATTAATAAAATGAAGAATTTGTCTGTCTGTCCTGAGCATTGCATGATATCTACCACACACAGAGGTCTGGAATGTAAAAATGAGTAGCCCCTACGTATAAACATGGGAACTTCGAAGCTGGAATTTTAAATTTGTATTAGCTTTTTTTAATTATTAAAAACTGGGCCGGAAGAAATAAGTTGAAGATTTTTTTTCCGTCCGTTTGAAACAAAGAAAAGCATTGCCCGGGGTAGCCACGTATATTGTGTGGTTACCCTGGCAAAGCTGAATATTTCTGTTAGTCATTTATGAACAAAACAATTTAATGTTTCTTTTACGGTACTAAGACTGTCCCAATTGGGGGGGACGGAAGGGGGAGCATGTCATCTTTATCCCCCCCTCAATCCCCGAAAAGCGACACCCATTCCTATGTATATATTATATCAACAAATAAGTAAACATGGAAAGTGAGAGGGAGAGTGATTAAACACTATTTAATTTTTCATTTAATTGCGATAATTAACGTGCACTTTCTGAACTGACTGATTATATCAGCACAAGACAATTTCTATGATCGAGAGTGTAAGAGCCTACCAATTTTGCCGGTAAAAGTATTTTCGCATAACTTCCAGGGTTCTTTTACATGCCACAATCGATATGCAACCAACGGCTTTGCTTCCTTTACAAAGAAAGTTGTGCTACGGATTTTTATCGATCAATAAAAATCCGTCGATCCCAGTTAGGTTTGAACCCACGAACTTTTGGCCCTGAAGCGAGCACTTTACACCCAGACCATCGTGTTCGACTGGAACAATATTTGTTAGAGGCTTTTCAAGAGATTAGTTTCATCTTGATAAGAAATAAGAACCTTATCTAAATACTAAACTTTAGTTATCAGCTTTGTGACATTATCTTAGTTTCATTGCCTAGGTGAACCACACGTCACTGCTATTCATAGCGGTCATGTGACAGTTATTATTCGCTCACTCTCCCCGCGGCTTGGGGTAGAGAGCGTCGTTGGTTTTAGTTTAATACAGTTTACATGACAGGAACGGAAATATGAATAGTTTGTAAATATATTTTTTTAAACAGTGCATGGATCTAAGTTAAAACCCGAACCGGAAACGGAAAAAAACAACGTTATTTTCCGCCACCCTAGACCGGAACCCGGACAATACAAATATATTAACAGCAGGAGACACTCGTAGACGAAAACATGGTATTTATTATGTAATTCGTTGAAAATAGTCAACATAAGTTACACTTCTTCAATTTCCTCATGAATAACCTTTTAGAGCACCTAGAGAAATATTTTTCTTTGAGAACATTGATTGAAAATCATTAATATTAGTTTTAAGAATAAAAGAGTATGTATGACTCGGTGTGTGGATGTTGTTGAAGTTAAGGGAGTATGCAAGGATAGGGAAGTGTGGGTAAAGTTAGTGAAGATGGAATAAGTATGGAGTTGTTTTATGAACTATATGCACAGTTTCTTGCCTACCCCGTGAGGGAATTGTGTGATTATGTATCAGTGGCGTTTATTCAAGGAAAGCAGTTGTAATGAGAGTGAAAAGCATGTATGAGGATAACAGGAGCTGTGTTAAGACGGAGAGTCGGAGGATGGAGTGGTTCCAAATTTTTTTAGTGAAGCAGGGGAATGCCGTCTTACAATTTCTTATGGTAACGGAAATGGTCATGATCAAAGTGGCAGGAAAACTTGGGGAGGAAAGAATGAACGTCATGATGTTTGCTGATGACTTGATGGTATGGGGGAGAAGGAAGAGGAAGTACAGGAACATATACAGGAATGGAATGAGGAAGTAAAAGAGTGTGGAGTGAAATTTATCATGGTGAAGTGTGAAGTGATCGTAATGACAAGGAAGGGGATAAGTCCTAGTAAAGCTTTAAGGTTGGATATAGTAGCTGAGATGGTATGGGCATGTAATGAGGATATTGGAGAACATGAGATAGTAGACGAAGCAAGATTGAGATAATATGGGCATGTAATGAGGATGTTGGAGAACATGAGATAGTAGACGAAGCAAGATTGAGATAGTATGGGCATGTAATGAGAATGTCGGAGAACATGAGATAGTAGACGAAGCAAGACTGAGATAGTAGACGAAGCAAGATTGAGATATTATGGGCATTTAATGAGGATGTTGGAGAACAGTAAAAAGTAGACGAAGAAAGACTAAAATATTATGGGCATGTAATGAGGATGTCAGAGAACATGAGATAGTAGACGAAGCAAGACTGAGATAGTAGACGAAGCAAGATTGAGATAGTATGGGCATGTAATGAGGATGTCGGAGAACATGAGATAGTAGACGAAGCAAGACTGAGATAGTAGACGAAGCAAGACTGAGATAGTAGGCGAAGCAAGACTGAGATAGTGTGGGCATGTAATGAGGATGTTGGAGAACATGATATAGTAGACGAAGCAAGACTGAGATAGTAGACGAAGCAAGACTGAGATAGTAGACGAAGCAAGACTGAGATAGTAGACGAAGCAAGACTGAGATAGTAGACGAAGCAAGACTGAGATAGTAGACGAAGCAAGACTGAGATAGTAGACGAAGCAAGACTGAGATAGTAGACGAAGCAAGACTGAGATAGTAGGCGAAGCAAGACTGAGATAGTATGGGCATGTAATGAGGATGTTGGAGAACATGATATAGTAGACGAAGCAAGACTGAGATAGTAGACGAAGCAAGACTGAGATAGTAGACGAAGCAAGACTGAGATAGTAGACGAAGCAAGACTGAGATAGTAGACGAAGCAAGACTGAGATAGTAGACGAAGCAAGACTGAGATAGTAGACGAAGCAAGAATGAGATAGTAGACGAAGCAAGACTGAGATAGTAGACGAAGCAAGATTGAGATAGTATGGGCATGTAATGAGGATGTCGGAGAACATGAGATACTAGACGAAGCAAGACTGAGATAGTAGACGAAGCAAGACTGAGATAGTAGGCGAAGCAAGACTGAGATAGTGTGGGCATGTAATGAGGATGTTGGAGAACATGATATAGTAGACGAAGCAAGACTGAGATAGTAGACGAAGCAAGACTGAGATAGTAGACGAAGCAAGACTGAGATAGTAGACGAAGCAAGACTGAGATAGTATGGGCATGTAATAAGAATGGTGAAGGAGAGGATGCCAACGAAAATTCTGAGGACGATGTGTGTAGAAAAAATACCGCAAGAGATGCCAAGACAGAGATTGGAGGAGTGGATAACATAAAGTGTTCAAGTAGAAGAACGGAAGCAATTAGGAGGAAGAATGGTGGAAGAACTGAGGAATATTGAGCCATCTTACTAAACTGACCCGGTCACAGGCTGGAAACAGTTAATGAGTATATAATTACCACTGTCCATTCTATATTAATTTTTATATTAGCTAAAAATACAGCTTCTGTGCTCTAGTGGTCAGAGTTCCTTGCTACAGATTCAGAGGTCCCGGGTTCGATTCCGGTGCTTCAAGATTTTTTTTTTAAACAGTAAATCTGTAACGGGCTAAACTCAGCCCACACTTGTGAAACTCTTCATTCAAAGCATGTAGAAGTCTTAGTTCCAGTTCCAGTGATCAGACATTGAAACCAAAAAGCTCTAGTATCTTAGCATATTGGCACGCGCGCAATTCAAATATTGTAAAGAAGTTTTCATTTTATGGTTTTAGGTAATATGGTAGGTCGAGAAAACAATTATAATGACCAAAATAGAAGCTTATCAGTCAAATACATATTCACTATAATAAATTGATTGCTCAAGATTTTTAAAATATTTAGGTTTTCCTAGTTTCACAATAATTTTTTTAAATCAAATTTAGCTCAGTACATTGTGAATGTGTCTGGGGCCAAGGTGGGGGCAGTTTACTCAACCACTTAGGCTTTTAAAAATAGTGGTAGTATTTTTATATTCACAAACATCACATGGATCAGTTTTTTTTATTCAAGTCATATATTTTCCACCACCGGCTTGCTAGGCCTGTCGTAGCTTCATATGCCTTATAATCTGACTTAACACTAGAACAGGTAAAACATCCAGTCCCCAGCCGTTAATTCATCACTGTGAACGGGTAAACCCACATTTCACCAATGAAACATTTTTCGGCCATGCCAGGAAACGAACCTGGGACCCTTAGCTCAGTAGACAAATATGCTACCGACTGAACTAAGGTGTCGGATAGTGGTGATATTACAATGCTTTATTTTCAATTGTATTCCAGGTTTAAAAAAACCTATTTATCTTCATTTTTAGATGTTTTTATATTGTTAAATGTTTTTAATATGCAGACAAATGATTCAAAATGGCATTCTACAGGAGTAAAACATGAATTGCTTCAGATGTCGTAAGTTAGTTGACAATAATTGTTCCTTACCGCCCTCCAACTCTATTTGGCCGGGTGTATAGTGGGTGATATTTACTAAAGGGCTTCCTCTTCTACTTCTAACCAAATAGGGGCATATTTCCCCTCGAAAGTCTAACTAACTAACCACTATAAGGACAAAAACTGAGGTCAAACTTTTCGAAAGGCTGGAAACTACTGCTCTAGTACATTTAAAGATAAACATATTTCTACAATTTAAATATAATAAAATGTGTATAAAGTCCCCTCCCCCCTCGACCCTAGTGTACAAAGTTAATTAATGTATAGAGAATGAATATATTTAGCATTAACGAGCAAATTTAAATGTTTTTTTTAAACATTATCAAACAATTACTGTTGTTGGCGTGTTTGTTAATAAAAGGATTCTTTTTTGTATGATATTAATTATGTTCTCTGGTTCCCATACTATCTAAAATAATAAAATTAAAGCTTTGTGGTTCAAGCTTATGTATAATATTTGAATTGCGTGCGTGCTAATATGCTGAGACACTAGTGCTTTTTGGCTTCAATGTCTGATCACTAGAATTAAAGAGTAGCCGGACCCCATGTATCTTAGACCTTGACTCAGTCTCGTGAATACAAAATGAGGAGCTACTAGTATGAAAAAAATGGCGATTATTGTTTAGAAAACTGAGATTAAAGGACGGAGGGCTCGTTGTGCTGACCACATGACACCCTTTATCCGCATATTTTGGCACTATATTCACCAACAAATTGTGGCTACTCGCTCAGTATGGCTGACGATTTGGTGGTTTTTATCCTTTAAAAAGATAGCAATGCAATACGGACATAAAATACATAAATATACAAACAAGGGTGTAGAAAGAAAAATTTTCTACTACGGGGGTGCGGGGAGGGGGCACTAGAAAATTTTACAATGAGCCTACCTTTAGTCAATAAATTTTATGGGAATCCATAAAATTCCAGAGATTCCAAAAAAACTTTGACATACGTCCTTGATTAAAAACCTAGTTTGTATACCTAAATTTTCTTACGAATTAATATATTTGACAGCTATGAAACACCACTAGGTCTACTTTTGTATATTCACACGGCAATAAATTTATCTGCAGCAGTCACTTTTTGATATAAATTCAATATCTATAAATAAAAACACTAATAAAATAGTAAAATGTTATCAATCCTGACCGCATAAGTTTTGTATTTTCTCCAGGTGTCTATACATAAAAATAAATGATACGGAGCTCCGCACGGACTTTCTCGATCTATTGTTTAAAAATTGAGATATTTACTCAAAACTCGTAATATAATATACACTAGTGAACCCGATAACAAATTGCGCTAGAAATACATAAAACTTTTTTGAATCATGATTTTAGATTTTATAATTTTATTTTTAAAGAATTAACGTTTTCATTCTTATATTTGAACCAATAAAAATATCTATATTGGGTCCCCAAGGATCTATACTTCGTATTAAAATTTTGATTTCCGGTTACAGTTTTCAGCATTTTACTAGGAGATCACATCTTATGGTTATCACATTGCTATTAAATTTGTCTTTTATAAATTTTGACCCATAAAATAGGTAATTATTGACTATTTCAAGGAATTAAACCAATTAAATCAATGTTAATATCACTACTAGTTTTATTGTCACGTAATACTATCTCACTAACAAGATTTCATTTTTTTTAAAATTATCATTGGTAATATTATTAAATGATTAATACACGGTAATTATTATAAATACTTAAGACAATCACATTAAGTATTAAAATGGTGAAAATAGGCATTAATTAAACTACCTAAATTTAAGTTGCGCGCCTCTCACCTTGTTGCACAAATATTGTTTAGGTTTAAATTTATTTTATCATTTTTATTTTTACTATTTCAATGATTATTAATAAATAAATATCTTTAAAATCATTTATTTTTAAATAACGTGCTTTAAACAAAATCTTTTAATAATACCACATACATAACGTGTTAGTATGTCTTAGTAGTAAAAATTTCTATTTATAATGCGAAATAACTAGTTATGCAATAGAGCGGAGTTAAAGCTCGATTGTTTGAAATATGAATAATTCCATCTATTTTGTATAATTGATTTAATAGCTAAAAAAACCTTATATAATAATTGTTATAATATTTAATAATCGCTAATTTTTTATGTTCTCATTATTTGCTTTTAATAAATGTCAATACTAATAGCAAATTTCAAGTTATAACCTTCATTAGAGGATTATTCTCAAGTTTAGGGTTGCAATGAAAAATTACTTAAAGATTTACTCTCAAATATTGAAGTATTTTTATGTCAAAATTTCTTGAGGTGCCCCCTCCCCCCTCTTCGGCCCGATCCCGATGGGAGCACCCGCGTCACTCCCCTCCTCACGAGAATCCTGGATTCACCCCTGAGCTGTACAAACATTTCTCCTACGAGGTTAAAGGAAAAACAACATTAACTTCTTGAAAGGCTTACTACCCGCCTCGGTGGCGTAGTTGGCAAACGCGCTAGTCGTGTTGAACTCGACCGCCGAGGACGGGGAGATCGAGGTTCGAATCTCGGTCGGGTGAACTGGGGGTGGTTTTTCCTAAATGGTTTTCCACTCTCCCTCCACGCAAATGCGGGTTCACTTCCTCTAAATTCAACCCTCCCAATTCCTAATCCATTAGAGTAATTAGTACTTAAGCGTATAACCCGAACGGGTAGTAAGACGCGGTGCTAAATATTATTATTATTATTGAAAGGCTTACTTGTTTGCTTACTCTATGGCATTGGAGAATTATTGTGTTAAAACTTAAGTAGTATTTCTTTACAACTAAACCTCACAAAATTGTATTAATATATTTTCCAATATCTCAGAAACTATTGGTTTTATAAAAATATATTTCAAATGTTTTAATTTATTTTTTAGAGTACTAAAATTTTACAATGATATGTTATTTAGTATCTCAAATAGTTGCGAAGATATAGAAATTTTGCTTCTGTAAATTACCCTAAAAGTCATTTTTATGGGGAAATGAAAAAAGCTATTTTATTTATAATCTTAATTAACGCCTAGATACGAATTTTAATCTAAAGGTTTATAGCCGATTTTGAGAAAATTGAATTTTTCTCTTTTAACCCTTTTTTAATTTTAGGGTTAGACAGACACACAGACGATGGCTTTACAAAAACTTCTTTTTAGGGTTCGGGGTGTCATGAAACGTCGACATCCATCAACATCTCGGGATAGATTTTTTAGACGGTCGTAATACTTTACCTTAATGTGATGGAAAAGTTAAATATATATATATATTTGTGTATAGCCTGAAAACTGTGGGGTTTATAAAAATATGTTTCAAATAAAAGATTTGTATTATAAATAGGTATACATACTTGCAGTGATAAGTAATTTCATATCTCAAATATTTTACTAGATATGATAAAAAATGAAAATTTATTTATTTAAATTATTTATTTTACACTGGAACCCTTAAAGTCATCTTGCTGAAATATTGAGAGTAGACTTTTTTTTTAGAATATTTATAAATGTTTCGAAATTAAATTTAATCAAAATCGTTAGAGCTGATTTTGAGAAAATCGATTTTTTCTCTTTTTGCCCTTCAGTAAACTACCCTTAATTTTAGGGTTAGATATTCAATTCCAAAAACCCCTCGGGGCAACCCTATGAAAACCCTAAATACCAAGTTTTATCCCAATCGGTAAAATAGTTTAGGCTCTAGTTGGAGGTACAGACAGACAGACGGAAATTCAAAAACAACTTTTGGTTTCGGGGGGTCATGAAACGTCGACATTCATCAAAATCTCGAGTTAGATTTTTTTGTCAATCACAATACTTTTTCTACCTGTAAGATAGCATTAAAGTAAAAACCAATCACAAATAAGTTATTACAATTTTTTTAATATTATTTAATATCTAATTAGATTATTCAGAGGGTGATCTGGTGGTCTAGGGTTAAGGTGTCAGACCTCTGAGCTGAGGGTCCAGGGTTTAATCCTCGGTCCCGGCACAGGTTTATCTGATTGCCAAACCCTTCTTTTACCTCTGACAAGACGTGTATTAATAAAAACTTGGGAATGTGAGGAATGCCAGGCCTCCACCGTGGTTCGGATTCCACGTTAAATTGCATTCACCCTACCATCACACATTAGCGTAAGTGCGTTTAACCCGAACGGGTAGTAAGACGCGGTGATGATGATGATAATAATAATAATAATAGTAATAATAATAATAATAGTATCCAGAGCTCGTCGCCTCCCTATCTTCTAGGCCAGGAGAAGGGTCTGCCCATGACTATAATCGCGCCTACAACCCGTTATTGAGTCACGAACGAATTCCTTGGAGTGAAATGTGGGGCAGAGTGAGAGGGTTTATTGGACTGTACAAGTGAGCCACTGCACTAAGCAATCATCATAATCATCATCATGTCAAGATACCGCTACTGCTACTTTCAATTTCATTCAAGGATGCGCTCAATTGGGACGACAAATAGCCAGTCTCACCTGCCTAAGTGCCTGAACCTGACTCGGTGCGCTACACCGGATATCATGCACAGCTATTATTGGGGAACACCGTTGCCATTCTGTCGTTTTCGTGTGTTCAATCTACCCTCAAATACAAGACAAGTTTGGCAACGCTAGTTCGGCGATGTTGCCAATGGGTCATTCTTACCTCGGTATACCACACTACAACATAACTGAGAGCGAAAAGATTTGGCAACAGTTAAACAGAAAGTGAGATAGAGAAGTTCAAACTTTTCTTCGTTAGGCCTGAAGTTAACGCAGTGCTGATATTGGGTGTAGGGGAGGGATCGTTGTCTAGACAAGCGTTTTCAAACTTTTTTGTTCGCGTACCCCCAGGTATAATATATCTTCAACCCTGTTCCCTTAAAGTTGTTGGTGTATTCTATAATCTACATCTAAAGTAAATCAAAATAATGTTAATTTATTTTATTGATTTGAGGAATTTAACGAGCACTTTCTGAACCGACTGATTGTATCAACACACGAGAATTTCTATGAACGAGAGCGAAAGGGCCTACCAATTCTGCGGTAAAGGTATGTTCACATATCTTCCAAGGTTCTTCTATATGCCACAATTGATGAGTAAGGTTGAATTTTAAAGGAAATGTACTCGAATTCACGTGGAGGAAGAATGTAAAACCATTTAGGGAATCCACTCTCAGGATGGGATTATAGATCCAACCTCCGTGTCTGACTAGAAAAGTCTGGCGTTTAGTCCTCGTGTCCACCGATGCGAGCTTTATGATAATATACTACAATATAATATAGTATATATAGTATAATATAGGCTATAAACCCATGTACTAATTGAGCTAATGGGTTAAGGAAAAGTAAGGTTTAATTTAAAGGAAGTGTACCCGCATTTGCATGGAGAGAAAGTGGGGAAAGCATTTAGAAAAAACCACCATCAATACATTCGAACGGTATTGAACTCCGATCTTCCCATTATGGCAGTCTAGTCTATTGCGGGTGACGTCCTAGACCATGTGGCCACTGAAACGAGTAAGGATTTATTAGTTATGCTAGGGGTGTAGGGATGAGTAGGGTAACATTTTAGAGGAAATGTACCCGTATTTGTGTAGGGATAGAGAGGCAAATCATTTAAGGAACATCCACGTTCAGTACACCCAACTTGGATTCGAACCCCGATCCCCTCATCATTGACATAACAGACTAAATTATTGTGATTGCTCACTTACCTTTGCTTACATGACAGAAGGGTGAGCGAGAGAGGTTGTTATACATTTTTAATTCATACGCCCAGCAAATGAGACTTAGTGACTTAATTTAAGTGAAAGGAGTGAGTAGGAATACTTTAATGAAATGGGCGAGAACGTGTGAATCTAGCTCCTTAAACCGCTTGGACACCTCTTTGGGGGAATTAATAGTGTGAAAAATAATATCAAATGCTTATTTAGTGTTCTTATTATTTGTAGTACAACAGTCAAGATAAAACATTAAAAGTTCTCATGAAATCGTTGAACCAACTATAGTTATTCTGACTAGTAAGATGAGTTGTCATAGTTCGTGGAGTCTTAGTAATAATCTTATCAGCTACTGATTATATTAAAACAATAACACATTGATCATCTGAATCTTAACGTGCTCTGCGTCTATCACTGATCCCAGCTATCCACATAGCTTACACTAATGAAGGGCTTAAGGTACTGTCCAATTTTAGAAGAAGTCTAAACTAATTTGCTTGAGGGAAGGATTGAACTGTGAAATATCTAGAGAGAAAAAACACTTCTATAAATCTGACACCGGGATTCGAACTCAAATATCTTGTTACTGGTTAATCCGTCACGACAAGACTGATGCCTCAGGGGTGGATCAAGAAAGGGGGTGGGGAGGTGCGCACCCTCTTACCCCTCAAGAATTTTTTTTTAGCTAGTACTAACAACAATAATTAAAAAATAAAAGCAATGAATTCTATGCTATAATCAATAATAGTTGTAATGTCCCGTAATATCTCACTAGTCAGTTCCTTCGCGTACCATTGTCAATAACTGATTTAAATTTTCAACACATAATTTAACAACGAATATTAACTTAAAAACATAAATAAATGATAAAACTGTATGAGATTTTTTCTCTCAAAATTTTCCATTTACTTTACTTTCTAAGTTACTCTCAAATTTACAATCAAATTTTGGAAAGAGTTTTCCGTCAGAATTTCTCAAGGGGGAACCTACCTCGGACCGGTCCCGTAAGAGCGCCTGGCACCCCCCTTTCCCCACACGAAAATCCTGGCCTCGCCCCCCTTCATGAAAATCCTAGCCGTGCACTCCTACGCACCCCCCTCCTGTTCCTTACGAAAATCCTGGCTCTGCCCTTGTGTTGCCTTTGTTCTTTGTTTCTGAATCTTAACGTCTCATCACTCTCGACCATGACTGAAGCCGGCAAATAAACGTCTGGCTAGATTTTCTAAATCCAAAATGTAATATTCTACTAGTTAAGATATATTTTATAAGCTTAGTATTATATTTAGTTAAAGTGAAATTTTTTTTAAATTAAATTAAAATAAAAGTTATTAAAGGTGTGTTACCACTAACAAACGCTCCTTTTGTTTGTAATGTCTATTACAGCATAAACAACTAAGAGAACACCTCTTTAGTGGATTAATTATATGAACACCATTTTGTCCTCTTTTTTTTTGTGATTTTTTACCCTTCAAACTACAGAAGTGTTTATTAGTCTTAGAAATATTGCTTAGAATTGTTATATCATTATTATTATTATTATTATTATTATTATTATTATTATTATTATTATTATTATTATTATTATTATTATTATTAGCACCGCGTCTTACTGCCCGTTCGGGTTATACGCTCTTACGCTAATGTGCAATGGTAGGGTGATTGTGAGATGAAATGGAGGACCTACAGTTTAACGTGGAATCCGAACCACGGTGGAGGCCTGGCATTCCTCACATTCACAAGTTGTGATTAATACACGTCTTGTCAGAGGTGAAGGAAGGGTTTGGCAATTAGATAAATCTGTGCCAGGACCGAGGATTGAATGGTTATATCAATCAAGGTCAAAAGCGTCACTCTCGCAATAGACTAGACTGTCGATGACAGGGAGATTGGGATTAAAATCCCGGTCGGGTGTACTGAGGGTGGGTTTTCCAAAATGGTTTTCCATTTTTCCTCCACACAAATGCAACCTTCTTCATCCCTAGCTCATTGGCGTAATTAGTGCATGTGTTACCCGAACAGATAGTAAGATGCGGTGCTAATGAAAAACTGGACTTTCTTTTAAAGTCAAGCTCTTCATTATTGTATACATACTTTTGTATATTTTTACAAATCTCGAATCTTTCGAGTATCATAGGATTCGAGCGTCCCAACTCTAATTAATATTTAAATAATTGTTATTATATTCTATTTGTGTCCATCTGTGTTTGGGTGTGTAAGTTATGTGGTATAGAGGGGTAAGAACTCCTGGCTACAGACCCAGAGGTCCCGGGTTTAATCACCGGCGCTTCCAAAATTTATCTGTAAAACAGTAGGTCTGAAACGGGGTCAAACTCAGACTCGTTAGGACAAATGAGGAGCTAGTTAAACAAATAGGTAGCAGCTTCAGTTTAGAAAAGTGAGATTAACGGCAAGAGGGTCAACTGTGCTGACCACATGACATCCGCTACCCATAAATGTTGGCACTATCATCACTGACTGCGGCGACCTCTCGGTCGGTATAGCCCGCTTGCTCGCTCACACCATGGAGTTGTGTGTGTATGTGATGTGTATGTGTATGTGATGTGTATGTGTATGTGCATGTGTAAGTGTATGTGGGACCATTAATGGACGGATGTTTACCATAATTGATTCACATTTACTCAGCAACTTTAACAACTTGGTTCGAATACCGGTACGCCCAAAAAGTTGATCATTGATGAAATTGTGGTTTGCTCTTTCTTTCATAATGCCACAGTCGAAGAACTGTATATTCTCGAGTTAAGTTAGTCTGTAAGGCTTGTGTGGATGTAATCACTTGGTTCAGAAAGTGTGTGCCAACTACTCCAAATAAAACCGGTTCCATATGGCAGTGCCTGGGGCTTACATATTACCGGTAACATATTATAAACTAGCTGTTTGACTCGTTCTTCACACGGGTAAGCGGGTAAGCCACATCAAAACTATATCAAATTAGGGCATTCAACATTTGGTAACCAACTTTTTTACAGTTCCTACTTGTACTATCTTGAAATAACTATGGGATTTCCAAGGAAAATATTGAAATAAATAAATTAAAGTATATGATATATTTTAAAACATATCTTACCAAACACCCAAACTGAGTACACCAATGAACGCAATTTTCGCCTAAGCACGAAAAAGTTTTTTTAAAATTAATTTAGCAAACATTTTTCTTCGACTCCTAATATTAAATTCCACAAATTTTTATTTTTATTTTATCTTGGGTGATTTATTTTTTACCAATTGGCCAGATTAAAATTTGATTACACACTGAGAGTAGACTATCGAGTATCTTTGGAAGGATTTCAAGCTATTCTACCACAACGAAAATACCTGTAAAAATTTCAAGTTTCAAAATTTTGTTAGTTTATATTAGTTGTAGATTAGGGTAGTCCTTACACCTGCCTGACAAATTAAAATATTCTACCACATTTATAAGTAGTTTATTCTTTTATTTTTGGAAATTTTGAAGTCTCCTCATTTCATTAACCCCCACTTATAAAAAGAGAATATAGCACTGATTTTGATATTTGGAGTAAGCTCTCTACATTTCTGGCAAACTTAATTTTCTGCATACACTAAAAGGTTTTTTACACTTATATAATCCCTCCTACCCTATCCCTATCTTCCGGAGTTGCATTTGGAAATTTTAAATTTTCAGACCTAAATGATTTTTGTAGACCCTAAGTCACTATACCAATTTACTAAATTTCAATTTTATCCCGCAGAGAGAAAAAGTTGTTTGTATTAGCTTAGGAAAATTGTCACCCCCCCTTTCATTTCTCCAATTCGAACTCCAATATCCCACTATCGGTAGTATAGTCTACTGCAAAAGTAGTGTCTTAGACCATGCGGCCACCGAAGCTGGTGTTTTGCCCTCTTTGATGTCCCATGAAAAAAATTACGCCACCCTGTATACACGCCTACAAATGATTTTTTTAATAATTTCTTAGTCTTAATTAAATGATAACTATAGTATCAAATGCCTTGTTTATTATTATTAGTACAAAGCAATCCAAAAAATTCCAACAATCATATTAATGAGCGGAATGTAATATTTAATTTTCTTGACTAATTTTTCCGATATCCGGTTTAACTTTTGACAATTTATTCGCGTGTCTGGAGTCTTATCAAGTCGGTTTCGATAGTTGGTTTTGGTTTCAGATTATATCGAGAATCCAGTTTCACAAAAAGTGCGTGCTGGTGAATTGCAACCGTTGCCTACTTTGATTGCCCGCCGCGACAACTTAGGTTATTTATTCTTCGCTTAAATCGTCCCACGAATGTGTGAATATCTGCGCCACTAATCAGAGCGGATTCTATGCAGGTTTTGGACTAGAGTTACAAAGGCAGTTCCCAGATTAGTACACAAGATGCGCAGTAAAAGCGACTGACCCTATCATTGTCTCATCCGCCAGGTATACATGTACAGTACATACGATATTATTAACTTTTAGTGTGTAAAATATTTTTAAGATCTATATTTTTTCACGCACCCTTAATTTTACCTTAGGGACCCCAGGGTTCAGCGGAACCTCATTTGGGAAACGCTGGTATCACTGGTGTAAGCACATTCAGGACCACCAACCCTTGCTAGTCAGTGATCCAGCCCCCACCTTTACTGGCATTGTTGGACACTTGGATGACATTTCTATGCTTGAGATAAAATTCGATGAAATACCTTCAAAAACAATCATCGTGATTAATCCTACTTAAATAAAACATGGCTGAAATAATCCATGTTTTCAAGCACTTTGCCGCCACCCAGGGCAACACAACACAATGGGTCATCTGCAACACGGACTGGTAGTTTTGTTGTTTCGCTGATAACTTTTACCTCGATTACGTAATAATCCACCTCTATATGTGACCGCCAGCGGGAATAGTGCACGATCNAGGGGGTATTGGTTTTCATAAGGCTCCTTCACGTATAGATTTAATACTTTTAAATTAAGATGTTAATTTATTGTAATTTTAATAATAATAATAATATTGCTAACTTATAAAAAATTTTAGTTAGTAATCATAATAAAAAAAGAGAGAACTTATAAGAAAAAACCCCACAATTTCGATACAAAAAACAAACATAAAGTTACTGTCACAATAAAAATAATAGATAAGTACGTGTCCCCTAAAATGTTTTAGTAGGTTATTGGTAGAAAAATATATGTATTTTAATACAAATAACTGGCTATCTTACTAAACTTAGTAATATAATTACTGGAAAGAGGTATTTTAATGCCACATTAGTGCTAAGTTTAAAGAGCTATTTATTAGGTAATGTAGGAGATAGGGCGTGTTAGGTGTTAGTCAGTCATTATAACATTGAGGTATCGGTTTCAATATATTTGGTTTTTTTTCCCTGGATCCGTCACCGTGCACAATGCATAAAGTTGATTAACTTGGCCTTTTTATGCATTATGCATGGAATTAAGCATAGACACCCCTTGAACTTTAGACGTATCACACATGGTTAGAAACATAGAGTTAACGTCTCTCAAACGAGCACTGATAGACACGCGGTATAAATGTCATGCTCATTTAGTTTGATTTGCCGGCTAAGGGTAGGTCAGGTTTTGAGTCCCGGCTGAGTGTAGTTAAGGTGGTTTTTCTTAAATGGATTTTTCACACCCCTTGCACTGAAAGTCAGATACATTTGTTCTAAGCAATACCTTCTTAATTCCTACCCCATTATAGTAATTAATAAATGCATATACAGAGGCGTACAGGTGAAGGTGGGTTAAAATAAAAATTTCTCAAACATATTAATTCAATTTTAACAAGATCACAACATAAAATATTGAGGATTGTTTTAGTATTTTGGAAACTTAATAACTGCCATCACCATGAGAAATGCTGCTGTAAGAGGACATTTAATTTCAAGTAGGTGGCGTCCTTAAGAGCCCAACTCACGGCCGATTAGTCGAGAAACTAGATTCGTGATTACACTTGAATCAGAAAACGTATCAAAGGGCAGATTTTTGCTTTCTTCATTTGACAACAGAGAAACTGGGGCTGGTTTAGTTTGTTTTTTCAAATATAAGATAGATATTTTTCAATTTTGCTGTATTATTTTAGATGTGGTAATAAGGTATCTTTAGCCGCAATTCTACTGTTTACTGGGGGTGTGCGAAGATTCGAAATAGCCATGACAAAGGTCAAATCTCCTTCGCTTCTTCTTCGATACCTACAATAGCTTCACATCCTCAAGACATTTTGAAAGGATGAGAAAAACTCGATATACAGTTAAATTTATTTTTAGTTTGATGTTCAAGGGATATCTGAAAAAACACAATATACAAACGTACATAATGAAAAAAGAAAAATCCAAACAAAAGATAAAACTTAAAAAAAATTAATATTCGAAAATTGCAGGATTAAAACTATTTTTGCACTTACATGACATTACGGTGGAAAAATTAGTGATCCTGGTTTGTTGTGGTTTTCTCATCTTCATGCAGTAAATAGAATCTTTGAGTTCACTGATTTGCATTAAAAATATTGTCTTCCACGTTTCAAGTCTGGTCGAGCGAGATTCAGTAAATTTTCTCAGGTTTTCCATCATTGTATGTGCTTTTTTTTTTACATCCATTACTGTTTCCAGCCTATGGTCTAGGTCAGTTTTATTCGAGCCATATATTTTCCACTACTGTCTTGCTCGGCCTGTTGTAGCTTCATGTGCCTTATAATTTAACTCTAGCACAGGCACAACATCCAGTCCCCGGCCGTTAATTCATCATCGTGAAAGGGTAAACCTACATTTCACCAATGATACATTATTCGGTCATTCCGGGAAATGAACCCGGGACTCTTATCTCAGTAGACATACATGTTACTGACTGAGCTAAGGTGTCAGATAGATCAACTTAACGGAACATTTAAGAATCAAATAGCCAAAGCTATTATTTATGCTTTTAGTGAAGATTACTCCATCTAGATATCATATTCTGAACATGACACCTGGACACGGGAATCGAACCCGGGACCTTTGGCTTAGTACGCCAATGCTCTAACCACTGAGCTACTACCGAGTCGCAGATTGTTGCGTTATCTGATAGCTCGTGATATTAATATAATCACATACTTGTAGCCGAAGATTTCCGCACGTCCATCATAGACTCTGTCTTAAAAAATTTGAGTGAAGAATTACCTTGAGCAAGGGACGAATCCTGGATAGCTCAGTGGTTAGACCATTGGCGTACTAAGTCAAAGGTCCCGGGTTCAATTCCCGTGTCCAGGTGTCATTTTTCAATTTACAGAATGGAACATTTAAAATATTAAAAGCCTTGTGCTATGTGTCAACAAAAAACCGTATCTTTGACTCTGGCTTCAATTTTGCTTCGCATGTTTCAAGTTTAGTTTCAACTTCACTTCGTGTTTTAAAAATGACCTTCGCACATTTCTACTGTTTTCTCAAGTACAATACAGAAAACTGCATCACAATGCGACGTCTGGTTCGAGCTGTATTAATAATAATATCTTCTAAGACGGGGTGTTGTCCGTGGGTTGAGGCGAGCTCTTGATTAAGAGCGTGTATCACATGTTAATCAACTCTGTGATACAGTCAAGATCGTGTATCACATGACAATCAACTCTGTGATACAGTCGACTAGAAATCGTTCATTTACACCAACACTGTCGCACGTGGATCATTTCTGATTAAATATTAATGATAAAGAGTTAAAAAAAAGTTCCTAAGACTGAACGTTGTTTAAGTATTAAATTATATTTGGATAAAAACTTAATTTAAAAGGCCGTTTTGACCATTTAAGAATGGCTTCACAGCTAAGTATTGTGCAAAAATCTTCATTCTGTCACGATAGAAACATACTGTGGTTATTAACAAAAAACTTTGTCGCTTTGTCCCCCATCGTCAGCACGAAAAATTTTGAGTAATCATTTAAATACGAATGTACTCCACACATTTCTGGCCTATCGTAGGTCTTTACCCTTTTACTCCCATACCTCGCGTTCACACCGACACAGATGTGAACCGGGAGTTGAGATGATGAAAGCTCTTAAACTGCAATCTCAAGTTGATCTTTTGAATGTTTAGGTTCCACCGCCGATGCTGTAAAAGCCGCAGCTACACGGTCAAAGTCTTTCTCCGGTTCCTCCTACAAGACCGTCTTCCAGAATGTGGTCGGTGGAGGGTCCTCGGCGAAACCACCACGCCGCGCAAGAAAAGTGAAATCAGTTCCTCGCTTACTTTCAACACGGTCCCATCGACACCGAAAGCTCCACCAGGAATCTATCTACCAGTTCGCCCGTCGTATTGTTGTAGACGGACCATGTGCGTGCTCGGGGCGGGACCGAAATGGAGGTAGCAGCCACGGAAGTGACCGTCGTGGACATACCGACAAGGACTTCGTGTAGATAATTTTTTTAGGAGGAGGGAGAGTAATGCTTTAGTGAGGTAATGTTAGTGATAGACTAGGCTTAGTTTTATTAAGATCGTTGTAGGTTTAACATTTTACCTAATTAGAGTACTGTAAGACAAAACTACAAATATGAAGCTTTGGTTCAGCTTTTAAAAAAATATATGACCCGTTTTTTATATATCATTAACATAGTTTTTCATATATTTACGAGGAGATTAAAGTGTTAAAATATTGTATACATAAAACTAAGTTTAGTAATTTAATGGTATTTTTCTTACTCAACAGTAAAGTGTTTACATAATTTATTTATTAAATCGATTCAATTATCACAGCTAATTTTGTGTATAAATTAATAAAACTATTAGCATCAAATTAAACGCAGATTGTTTATGATTGTCATTTTTCAAATGTTAGACTGGTTCTCACGATATCTTTTTACCCACGCCGTATAGAATTTTTTTTTAATATTTAACATCTCTGAACTAAACTACCCCTAGCGACCAGTGTGAGGAAGGTCACTTGACTTCCTCAACTTGAACTTGTTCCAATAAACCTTTGAATAATTCAAAGAGTTGGGGTCACCCCCTTCACCCTTCCTCGAGTTCGACACAGACGGGAATCAATAACCCTCTACCGTCGAGGTCGCTGAATATCGACCTCCTGAGATGGAACCGTCATTATTCTACAAGATGGGACAGTCCCAGAAGGACTCGGAGGACACAGATGTGGTGATCGTGGCTCAGCACGTCAGCTCGCTCATGGGGACTTTGGGGGTAGCCCCTCGACTGTTGGGCCTCAACGGAACTTCGCCGGACATCGTCAACGCCTCCATTTTCTGTTCCATCGACAGCGTGCCTTCCATTCACGAGTACTACAAGGGTGAGTACTTTACTTGAACATTAATACTATTCGACACTTTAGCTCAGTTGGTCGTGGGTTAGATACCCAGGATGCCCTACAAATTATAATAAATTAAATTTGAGCTTTCCCTTTCTCAGTAATGACTCAACTGTCGGAGGGAGGATTGGGTGCTTTATCAGTCCTAGATTTAATTTAGTTCGTCAGTCATGTTCTGACATCATCAGTCGGTTCAGAAGGAATGCGTTAAATGTGTAATCACTCTAAATCAACATTAATACTTTGTGTATATAGTCTCTTCAAACAATAGTTGGCCTCGGACGTGGGTACGATCACGTGATGTGTTCTAACATTGCACGAGAATCTCTTGATTCGAATTTTGGTAGGATCAAAGCTTCTTTATTCGTCACATTATGATTTAGAAGGTGAGACCCGATTCTAATATCATTAGTGGTAGAATCTTGGGAGCTAATAGCGCTTAGTGTTTGTTAGCGGCACACAATCCGTGATAACATGGTATGAGGCGTCAAACTCGCAACAGCAGGGACTGCTTGGAAAGGGGAATCTCAGCCGAATGTACTCTAGAGGTTTTCCACTTATGACTGATCACTCTGATTAGCCTATCTCCTTTCACAAAATATATACACGTGTCATTTTCCTTAGTTACCAAACTGTACCGCTTAGAATATGTTTATAATAATCTTGGTATTGAATGTACAAACACAACAAGTTTTAATATAGTCTGAAGTAGGGATGTGCCATGTTCACTTTTTCAATCCGAAGCGAGCTGAAATCGAATTAATAAAATGTTCTCGAAGCCGAATCAAAATTCGAATATTTTTTGTTACTTGTTTTATGCCTGAAAAAAATATTAGATTGTGCTTATTTATGTGTGACTTGATACATTAAAATCACATATAAAATGTTTTAGTGTACAATTGTATGTAATATTTTATTTTAATCTGATAAATCAAGTTACAATTACAACATAAAATTCAATTACTTAAGATTTTTTCACCCACTTCGGTGGATGCATGGTCTAAAGCGCTACTCTCGCAGCAGATTAGACTGACGATGACGGGAAATTCGAGGTTCTAATCTCGGTTAGGTGTACTGAGGTTGGTTTTTCAAAATCGTATCCACTTTCCTATGCAAATGCGTGTACACTTGCTTTAAATATAGCTTTCTTCGTTCTTAAAACCATTAGTGTGATTAGCACATTAGTGTATAACCCGAACGTTTAGTAAGACGCGGTGCTGATTTTTTTCTTATGATTATTAATGTGTACATAGCAGCTCAGCAAAATGGCAATAATTTAACATAAATTGAGTATTTTAGCTATCAATATTTATATTGACAAAGCTTCTTTGAGTTCGTAATCGTTGCCGTTGTTTTTTTTTTTCAAAGACAAGTTCAAGTTTGGAAGTTCTGCCCATCCCTGGTTGGAACATACCCCCACACACAAGACAACAGTAAGAAGGATATTGGAAGGATGGTTAAGAAAATAAAGCAATATTTTTTATAACATTTTAATATATTAATAAAATAATTTATCAACATTGACACTATCTGCCAAAAAGGTTCGATGACAAATATTAACATTAACCGTTGTTTTATTATGGAACCTAAATGTTTTGAACATAAGTTATTAATTAATTATTAATTGGATAGAAACCCCAAAGCCTTGGTGAAATATAGTCCACATTCCTTTGTTTGGTTTCTAAAAATAACACCAAAGAGAAAATGTCCTTGAAATCTAAAATGTTATTTCCTTAAGAGTAATACAGAAATATCACACATGTCTTCGTACAGTTAACTTTTACTACTGCCTTTTACCACCGTTGATGAGTCGGTGGAATGTTTCAGTTATACTAGTGTCTTTTGTCTTTTAATTTGTCAGAGTTGTCTCCACTGATAATGTGCCAGACACACTTATATGTGGCTGGAAATTAATCCAAACTGACTATACTGGAGTTGGTTTTTAAATTACGTGGTACTGCTTTCTTCTCTCATCTTCATGATTGGCATCTTTTAAAATTCACTATCTTCACCCTATTCAAAATATTCAATCATATAATTAAATGAGGCATTCTCCACTTGGTCGAATCGAATCAGTTCTTATTGGTTATAACTGATTTCATTAAATAATTGATTTTTAATAAAATTACACTCACCTGGGCTCTCTAGATTAGATTAGGCCCAAACTATTTTTGATGATGCGCTTAAGTCACTTATGCAGTAGACTAGACTGCCAAAAACGGGCTGAGGGTGGTTTTGCCAAAAAAAATCTACAATTTACCTCCACGAAAATTCGGGTGAATTTCCTTCAAATATAACCTTTCTCATCTCTAAAACCATTAGCGTAATTAGTACATAAGCGCGAAACGATCCTTTTAATCCTCTTCCCTTGGATTAAATCGTTTAAAATCATTTGCTTTAATGGCCGAATAGTCAAAAAGGATTCACTCTTGTGTTAAACTGGCCTGCTTAGGACGGGGAGATCAGGGGATCGAATGCCGGTCGGGTGTACAGGGGGTGATTTTCCCTAAATGGTTTACCACTATCCTTCCACGCAAATGCGGGTAGCTTACTTCTAAAATACTTCTTTCCTGATCTCTAATCCATTAGAATGTTTATCATAATATATGCCTATAACCTCAATAGGCATTAAGACACGGTGATAAAAGGAATAATAAAAAAATGTGTTAAACGTAATGTTGAAAAAAATAGATAATTTTTGTGCCATTCCACAATCAGTGTATAGGATCTTTCAAAGGGCAGGATTTATATTAGATGTAATGTTTCTTTTATTAGTTTTAAGATTTGAAGGGTATTTGAAATAAAAGGCGCTCGCATTCGTTAAAAGAAATTATTAGAAAAACACAATGGCAAACTACATTTGAGAATTCTGTCCAATCCTGGTGCAATCAAGTGGTATTTATACTTTAACCTCCACGTCATCAATGGAAAAAAACAGTATATTGTAAATTTGGCTCCCTAAATCGCGTGGCCACCGTTGCGGATGGATATCTAGCCTCATCAAACAAATGTAGGAGTAGTTTTTCGAGATAAAATCAAACATTAAGATGCTTATTTAGCACTGCATCTTACCACATGTTTGGGTTATATAGCTTTGTACTAATTAAATTAATGTGTTAGGGATGAGGAAGGTTGAATTTATAGGAAGTGAACCCGCATTTTCGTGGAAAAAGTCAATAACTATTCAGGGAAAACCACCCTATGTAAACATAAATGGGACTCAGACATAAATCGTCTCTTCATCGGCAGTCGAGTCTATTGCAAGAGTGACGCCTTTTAAGACATAGCGGCCACAGAAGCGGCTAAGCGTTTATTTGATTTGAAAAGAAAGTGTCATTGTTTGCAACGAAGTCTTAAACTCGTAATTTCAAAATTTTAGCAGAGCTGCCATTAAGGATTACCACAAACACTCCTTGATATCACGTCTAAATAATCCATCCGTGTTATTGCTATTAAGTACAGTCCAATTTTTTATAGGAAGAGCCTTTTAGACAATGCAAACAATTTATTTTGCGGCCAGACTTGATAACACTCTATTATATTATTAATACTATTTTATAAGTATTGATGATATATATCAGAAGTTACAGATGCAGATCATATGAACTGACGTATGAATACGTAAAAATAGATATAGTAGCTTTGTTAGCTGTCAGATAGGGTTCTTCCTATGAAAATGGGACAGCACACACCCCGTCTTCTGTCTAAAATGGCTCACGCAAGCTCAACCACTTGTGGGACTGTCACGCAAGCCCAACTACTTGTGGGACTGTTATGCAAGCCTAACCACTTGTGGGACTTTCGCGCAAGCCCAACTACTTGTGGGACTGTTGTGCAAGCCCAACTGCTTGTGGGACTGTCGCGCAAGCCCAACCACTTATGGGACTGTCGTGCAATCCCAACCACTTGTGGGACTTTCGTGCAAGCCCTACTACTTGTGGTACTGTTGTGCAAGCCCAGCCGCTTGTGGGACTGTCGCGCAAGCCCAACCACTTATGGGACTGTCGTGCAAGCACAACCACTTGTGGGACTGTCGTGCAAGCCCAACCACTTGTGGGACTGAAGTGCAAGCCCAATCACTTGTGGGACTGTCGCGCAAGCCCAACCGCTTGTGGGACTGTCACGCGAGCCCAACCACTTATGGGACCGTCGCGCAATCCCAACCGCTTGTGGGACTGTCGCGCAAGCCCAACCACTTATGGGACTGTCATGCAAGCCCATCCACTTGTGGCACTGTTGCGCAAGCCCAACCACTTATGGGACTATCGCGCAATTCCAACCATTTGTGGGACTGTAATGCAAGCCCAACCTCTTGTGGGACTGATGTGCAAGCCCAACCACTTGTGGGACTGTTACGCAATTCCAACCACTTATGGGCTATCGCGTAATTCTAACCATTTGTGGGACTGTCGTGCAAGCCCAACCCCTTGTGGGACTGATGTGCAAGCCCAACCACTTGTGGGACTGTCGCGCAAGCCCTACCACTTATGGGACTATCACGCAATTCCAACCATTTGTGGGACTGTCGCGCAAGCCCAACCACTTATGGGACTATCGCGCAAGCCCAACCACTTATGGGACTATCGCGCAAGCCCAACCACTTGTGGGACTGTCGTGCAAGCCCAGCCACATGTGGGACTGTTGCGCAAGCCCCACCACTTATGGGACTATCGCGCAATTCCAACCATTTGTGGGACTGTCATGCAAGCCCAGCCACTTGTGGGAATGTTGCGCAAGCCCAACCACTTATGGGACTATCGCGCAATTCCAACCACTTGTGGGACTGTCACGCAATTCCAACCGCTTGTGGGACTGTTGCGCAAGCCCAACAGCTTGTGGGACTGTTGCGCAAGCCCAACCACTTATGGGACTATCGCGCAAGCCCAATCACTTGTGGGACTGTCGTGCAAGCCCAGCCACATGTGGGACTGTTGCGCAAGCCCAACCACTTATGGGACTATCGCGCAATTCCAACCATTTGTGGGACTGTCGTGCAAGCCCAACCACTTGTGGGACTGTCGCACAAGCCCAACCACTTATGGGGCTATCGCGCAATTCCAACCACTTGTGGGACTGTCGTGCAAGCCCAGCCACATGTGGGACTGTTGCGCAAGCCCAACCACTTATGGGGCTATCGCGCAATTCCAACCATTTGTGGGACTGTCATGCAAGCCCAGCCACTTATGGGACTATCGCGCAATTCCAACCACTTGTGGGACTGTCGCGCAATTCCAACCGCTTGTGGGACTGTTGCGCAAGCCCAACCACTTATGGAACTATCGCGCAATTCCAACCACTTGTGGGACTATCGCGCAATTCCAACCACTTGTGGGACTGTCGCGCAATTCCAACCGCTTGTAGGACTGTCAACCTCATTTTACGTCAGGGGTTTCCAAACTTTTTAGAGATAAAGAGCACTTACATCAAAAAATATTATGTAGGCTGGGGCCATCATAAAAAAATATTACAATAATATTATGAACATTCAATTTCAACAGTTACATTTTTAAAGTTAAAAAGGAAGACATTACATTTCTGGCCGCGGCTTTGGCAAAGGTCCTTTATTTAGATTTGAAAAAAATTGGAAGACCTAATTACTTATGCTATTTTTAAAGTGTTAAAAACAAATAAAGCCTAATTGAAAATTGTCTCATGAAGCCTGAGATAACAATGGTGGAGCCCAGCTTGAGAAATGTTATCTTACAGATACCTAGTAGCTGCATTAGCCCGCATTCAGCCAACCAGAAACAAATACATTATTACGTCTGTACAGTTTTCTCTTTAATAATTAATTCACAATGACTAAAGTTGCGCCTTCCGACATTTAATTATAGTAATTAAATTCCTTTGGAAGCAGAAAGTAACAAATCTTTTGTTTTTATCTTTATCACCGCTTCTTACCACCGGTTCGGTTTGTACACATATTCAATAATTACGCTACTGGGCTAGGAATGAGGAAGATGGAGTTTAAAGAAATGTACCCACATTCGAGTGGAGGGAGAGTAGAAAACTATTTAGGAAAAAAACTCAATAGACCTACACTCGACCGGGATTGTTCGCAGTGCTAAAGAGACGGGGCCTGAGGAAGGAGGGGATAGGGAGACTAGGAATTGACCCCCTTTTCCCCCATCCAAAAATATAGTTGGTAATTATATTTTTGTATCCCCTCCTAAATTTCTAAGCTCATATATTACTGGAGTTTTAAAAATACTTTAAATTGACTCAAAAAAAAAGGATTTTAACACCGCATCTTACAACCCGTTTGGGTTTAAATATGTGTAATAATTACGTTAATGTATTAAGGATGAGGAAGGCTGAAATTAGATGAAGTATATCCGCATTTGCATGGAGAGAGATTATAAAACCATTTTACTAAAAAGATCTCAGTTCACAAGGCCAAGATTGGAACCCCAACCTTCCAATCATCGCCAGTCCAGTCTCTTACGATAGTGACGACATAAACCATGTGGTCACCAAAGTGTTTTGCAAAAGGATTTAATGGAAGAAGTTGTTTGTCATCTTTTGTTTGTGGATCTCATCGCGTATATCCACGTGTTGGCCTCCGCTCCCCTACTCTTCCAACTAGCTACGATAAAAAAACAACCTGGTTGTAAAAAGATGAATGAATGTAGTAACAGAGCCACTGACTTACCTGCAATACTTCTTGAAACAGGTTTCCTCATTTTCGTTGCATCACAGCCCACTTTCTTTCATGAGGCCCGACGAGCTTTCCTGTTTGTCCGACACAATGTCGGTGGCCGAGTTAAATTGATATTTAAATGTTACGAGTGTCTTACTGGTCACTACAGTTATTCGCAACTCTCCGCTAGCTAATATAAAGATTCAAGAGGAAAATTAATTTCAAGAAAATTACCAATATTCTTCTGGAAAGAGGATAGGTAAAGTAGCCCCCATGGCTTCTTTGGTGCTGACTGACAGTCAACAGTTAGGTATATACCTAAATTTTGACTGTCAGAAGTGACAGCTGCTAAACACATGTTTTTGCAGATCATATGGCTCGGCGTAGGGATACATAATTTGGTCTGGTAACTTTTCAGAGCTGTCAGTCAGCACCTAAGAAGTCAAGGGGCTACTGTAAGAACCGTTATTGATAAATACACAAATATTTTCATTTATTTTTCATTTATTTATTTGAGGTATTTAACATGCACTTTCTGGAACGACTGATTATACCAGCAACACGAGAATTTCTATGAGTGAGAGCAAAAGGGCCTACCAATTTTGTCGGGAAAGGTATTTTCACATATCTTCCCGGGTTATTTTACATGCCACAATCGACATGGAATTTACGGCTTTACTTTCCCTCCGAAGGAAGTTGTGCCACGGATTTTTATCACTCAATCGATTGACCCCAGCTGGATTTGAACCCACCAGCATCGGGTCGTGAGGCAATCACTTTACCCCAATACCACCGAGGTCAACGATATGAACTTAATGTCAGGCTTATCTAGTCTGGTCTGTTCTGTGACAGAGAACTCAGTGTTTGAATCCTAGCAGGGTGTAGTGAGGGTAGTTTTTAACATAATTGTTTCCCACTATCCCTTCATGCAAATTCTGATGCATTTCCTAGAAATCATCCCTTCCCCATTCCTATTCAATTCATCATCATTTGATCAAAAATCTTGCGATTGGTTTACTACAATTCTCCACTTGTGCCTTTCCTAGGCAATTTTTTTTTTAATATCTTTGTACCTTCTTCTGCCAACATCGTTTTATATCTGGTTCATGTACTCCAGTCTTGGTCTCCCTCTTGAATTTCTCCCTTCCACATCTCCTTCTATTATTATCTTCGTCAAACTATCAAGTCTCAGTATTATGTCCTACCATGTTAACTCTTATTTGCTGTAAACCTTTCCAAAGTTTCCTTTCTTCATTGAATTTTCTTATCACGTCTGTATTTGATACCATCTCCGTGCATGATATTCTCAACATTCTTCTGTAGCACCACGTTTCAAATGCTTAAAATCTTTTCCTTTCTGTTGCGCCAAAGGTTCAAGTTTCACATCCATAAAACGTAACACTTAATACATCAATACTGTATATATATGCCTTTAAGAACCTTTTCCTGGTTTCCAAATTTATGCTAGTTGAAGTTTGTAATGTTGTCTTGCTATGAAAAGCTTTCTTAGTTTGCGCTATTCTACTTATATCTTTCTTGCTTCCGCTATCTTCGGTTATTTTACTCTTTTATTTGCCATCATATTAGCGTAAAATAAATACTTATAGCTCGGGTAAAAACTATTAATGTTAAAATAAAGACCTGATCGTAATTGAACTAAAGACTTCTGGATCAGTTTCAGACGTCAAACCACTACAACCACCCTAATGATCAGGGAATTGAAGATAAACCAAAATATTGGAAATTAATGCAACAAGAGATGTTTTTTAAAATATTTTTATTCACAATGAAAATAAAAAACAAAAGTTAGATTCTATTTTTTTATTCATACCTAAACAAATTATCTGTGATAAGGAAATTATCAGATTTAAAGCTTAAAAAAACCCGTCAACGTTTCTCTTTACTTGTAAATAGGCTATGGAACCTTTGTCAATTCCTGGTTGTCTTTCTTATAAACAAGCTATAGAACCTTGTCAACCCTTTGTTGTCTTTCCTTCTAAACGAGCTATAGAACTTTTGTCAATTCCTGGTTGTCTTACCTTGTAAACAAGCTATAGAACCTTTGTCAATTCCTGGTTGTCTTACCTTGTAAACAAGCTATAGAACCTTTATCAATTCCTGGTTGTCTTCCCTTGTAATCTAGCTATAGAACCTGTCACATCCTTATACTTCTTTTTCAGTAAGTTATAGACGTCAGTCAATGATTTTATTCCCTTATAAGTAAATTATAGACCAAAGGCTGGTGAAAATGTATCCATTGAATTCTAGAACAAATTCTTTTTTTCATCTTGACTGCTGATTGGAGCCAAAATTTCATTGGGCCTTGTATCACAGTTTTTAAAGTTACCAGATATGAGTTCATACATTTGTTGGGGAGATATCATTTCAGAAAATGTTACAAGTTTGACTTATATAGCAATCAGAGTGACCTTTGGGTAATTTTGTCTACTAATGCATTTGCTAATCGCTTTAAATTGGTCTTGAAAATGCAGTTAAACTATCAATATCTTGTAACGGCTGCACATTTTAAGGATGTTAAGTTTACAAACGAGTATTTGAACTTTCAACTGAACAATATCTTGATTAGCAAAGCTCCACTTCTCTAAGCGTCAAGAAATAATCACCACTGTCCCGATATATATAATTATTAGTTACATAATGATACATCTTGTATGGGTGTAGGTCATGAACAGTCGAATAATGAGCCACAAGCTGTGGTTCACGTACGACTGAGCTATAAGCTGTATTTCGTGAATGACTAAACTACCAGTTAGTTCGTGAACGACTGAACTTCAAGCGCAGTTCGTGAATGACTGAACCAAATGCTATGCTTCGTGAACGACTGAACTACAAAATATACTTCACGAACGACTGAACTACAAGCTGTATTTCGTGAACGATTGAACTAAAAGATGTATTTCGTGAATGATTGAACTAAAAGCTGTATTTCGTGAACGACTGAACTACAAGCTGTATTTCTTGAACGACTGAACTACAAGTTTGAGTTCAAGGAAGACTGAACTATTGAACTAGATATGTAGACAGCTAATTTCAATTAACTGAACCCCTCTGAACTAATCCCAACAGTGAACAGTTCTGCCCATCAGTAGCTCTTTTATTTTCAGTACTCTACAAGTGGATGTAGGCTATTGAACTAATCACAGCTAAATGTTTGTTTGAGCACGTGGTAGACGATTAATCTTTCTCAAGTGTCGTAACCTGCGGCGCCGCCATAACCGCCCCGTCGAACAGGAAACCAGGAGTGCCGGAGAATTCTTACATCAGCAGTGATGGAGAGTGAGTGAGTGAGTGTTCGAACGCTTGTAACCCACTGACTGGAACCACACCGGGACTAAAACTTGGAGGTGGCATTTTTACGGTATTGGCTACTTTCTCTTTCCTTAAAGAGCACTCAGCGTGGAAAAGAAGAAGAAATAAAAAAAGGTTGTCCAAATAAGTGGGCTGTACGATGATGCAAACATGTCCTTTCTGTTCCATCCTTACTTTCTTACTCTTTAAAATACAATAATTGTAATTTAACACGAAACTTTGATGAAATTTAGGGCTTACTTTTAGTATAAATAATTTACACTGAAAGTTATCGGGGTTTCCTTGAACTATTATACTATGGTGCCATCTTATAAGCCAATGTTTCCCAAACTGTGGTGTACATACCCCAAGAGGTAAGCGAAAGATTCAAGGGTAACGTAAAAAAAGACTCGCTGAATTTTATTATTCATAACCAGGGCCCGTATTTTGTTGACCTAAAAATGATCAAAAAAATACCTGTAGAATCACCTATAGATTTTAAAAAATGGAAATTTTCAAATAAATGATCTAAAAATATGCACAAAAACTCGTAATAATTGCACACGACTAAATCCAACAAGCACTTTACACAATGTAAAATGCAATAAAAAGCCTTTAACAACTAAACTCTCTTATTCTCCTAAATATAGCATTAATTTAATAATAAAGTATATGCTTCAGAAGTAATAGCTACCGTCTTTCAACGTAGCTCTTTCCCAATTAAATTAAATATTTAATTGGGAAAGGGCTACAAGCTTATCACTACATATTTTTTAGCACCACATCTAACTACCCGTTTGGGCTATACGCTTATGTAGTCCTACTTATAAAGCTAGTGGTTTTAGGGATTAGAAATGTTATACTTAGATAAAGTGTACCCGCACTTACGTAGATGGAGAATGGAAAACCATTTAGGAAAAAACCTCAGTACATCCGACCGAGGCTTGAGCCTTGATCTCCCCGTTATCAGCAGTCTAATCTACTGCGAGAGTAGCGCCTTAGACCATGCGGCCACCAAAATGGGTTAGAACTTAAATAACATTTAGAGCTTCAACTTTGCGACAGGAACTAGGAGAATGAAACCAGCCTTTTCTAAACATAGTATATATCATATATTTAGCATCACGACCACGGAAACACGCAAATGTAAAATGATAAAAACAAGCTACAGAGGCCTTGCCTTTAATAATTTTATTTTAGAATAAATATCTTGAAATAATGAACCAAAGAATATATAAATATATTTTGACTTTTAAAATAACACCATGATTACAATTTCGCACGTAAATATTTACAAAAGTAAAGTATATAGGGGAAGTCAGGCAATTATGAGCACCTTAAGAAAATCTGTTATTTCATAAGAAACATTATAGCTATCCAAAAGTAATATTATTTTATTCAATTGATCATTAAATTAGGTCTACAAAATACAATAAATATGAATGATATTTTAATAATTTTGGTCTAGAAAAAATAATAATTAAGAAGCTGCAAGTGCTCATATTAAAAGCATGGGAGGAAAATATGAGCACACCCAGTGGGTAAGATGAACATCGTGTTATAATTTGTTATAAACATATAACGATACTTTAAATATAAGACAGAAATACTCAATAGGTCATATACACACAGGGAAATAGTGGTAAAGATATAATAATTACTCTCTTAGTATCCTACAAGCACAAACCAATACCTACTGATATTCAATTTCTGTCTTGATAGGCCTATTTTGCTAGTCTGAGCAAAGGTCGCAAATGTAACGCTTCTGTTGTTTAAAAACACCACTGCATTCGACGTGAGCCCATTTTTTGCATGCTTGGCACTGTACCCAATCACCACCTGTTGTGGATAAAAATCCCCACAGAAAATGCACTCTGCATCTTCTACATCTCTTGACTTCTTAGCATATGATGAATTTAAAGACTTTATTGCTCTTTTTTCTGGTAGTGATAACACATGTTTCTTGGCATTCTCGACGCTATTTTTGTGAGGACTATCCGTGAGTACAATAGAATGAGCCACTCTTCTGGTAGAAGGCTTCCTTGTACCTTTGGCTGGAATCGGAATCAGGTCTTGGAATTTTGGAGAGCATTGTGAAGTTGATCCTGCCTGTGATTATTATTTATTTACATTATTTACTATTTTACGTGATATTAATTATTATTACTTTAACTATTTTAATTGTATTATTTTGACTATCTTAAGCATGATGTCGCTGTAGACACCGCGAAAAGTGAAAAAATTCACAATTTAAAAAAGATCAGGTTATTGTGAGCACCCCTGCTCATATAAACAACTGGGGCCATTTCGCCTTTTCAGCCATTTTATTCGTTGTGGTGAGATGTTAACTTTAATTTCTTTTAAGGGATGAAATGAATAGGTTTTATGTTACATTTAATCTTAAATAACGACCAAACCAAAGATAAATGTAGTCCCTGTTGCTTATACAAACTATGGGAAACATTTTAGTAACTTAATTTTAAACATACCTTTTCATAAACTGATAAATACAGGATGCTGTGATTCTTTTATTATCACCATGCACTTCCATATATGTTGCTATGATGCAGTTGAACGTTCTTCAATAAGGTGGCAGTACATACTTGCCAAGGGGAAAGTTTCAGACGGGTATGCTCATATTAGCCTGACCTCCCCAAAGTTATTTTGAATTAAAACTATTTTATCAATCCTGTTAAATATTTATTTTTCGTTTTATTCATTTCATTTATTTATGAGTTTTTAAAACGCTGTTAAAACTCTAAAGTAAAAAAAAAAATTCCAGTTGAATGAAAGACTTATAAAATGTCGGACTAGTGGTTACTATTATCTTAACCAGTTTATGTAAAATACATTTAAAGTTTATTTTAAAATATTATTTAATTAAATTATAGTAAAAAAATTAGCGATTAAAAACAAGAACATGTTTTTCAACATGTACCCAAATAGATATTTTATTGGTTTTCGTTAGAAAGGTCACACTTTAACTATTTATCATAGTTGCCTAGAATCAAACTGCACTTTATCCAAAATGATAGAAAATAAAATAATGGTATAGCTCAAAGCAGAATTTGCCAAGGAATATGATAAAATGGTCGATTAGTGTCAAACTACACTATATCCGCATTACATCTTGGGGTAAAGTTAACAATTGGACATAAACTGCCCTTTCTACAGTGGATATAGTTCAGAAAGTTTCCAAGATGACTGTCAACCAAACATAGCCTCCCACTCGCTCGTATCTATTGTTCTCGTGCTTGCAGTCAGCTGTCTTAAGTCAGTTCATTAAAATGAGTTTTAAGTACGTGTTGTGATGTATTATAATTTAATTTTAAGTCCTAAACACTGAATACTACGTTAAAATGGACTTGAATATAACGCTAGAGTATAAAAAAAGTGTCATTAAGTTATTCCACGACCTTAAACATGGAAGAAGAATCCCTTAAAATCAAACAGGTTAGTGAGTGTTTTGAATATCACATAATATCACTGAAAGTTATTTTAATAAATTATTATTACACATAATTATACATTTATTTGACGTAAATAATCCCATAACTTTTTGATTAAGCACATTAATACCCATGGAAATTACAATCTTACTATTATTGGGTTACGAATCAAGTTATGTGCTTTTTTTAGGTTAGTGAATTGTACATGGGTTGGATAAGGCTTATAAATTGATTTTTTTTGGTAGGTACAAAGCATATAACATGCCAACATATCCACAGTGTAAACATGAAGATCACAAACTGTATCATTGCATATCATTGAAAATGCATGATGTTAAAGAAGTTCTATCAAAAACCCCGAGAAGATTTCCAGGATAAATTTATTGTAAAACACACAATACTATCAAGCATTAAACAACGTAGAAGAGAGAAAAAAAAAAAAGGAATGTATTCTGAGAAGGATGCAACAGCCAAATATTTCATTATAAAACGATCACAACACGAAGCTTGAGTTTGCAAAGAGGCGTTTCTTACTATTCTCGGCAAATTGGCGAGACGTGTCAACACTGTGCACGAGAAATATTACCACACTGGGAATGTTGATGAAAAGAGGGGTGGTTTTCGAAAGAAAGGCGAATATCAAAACAAGAAAGAATGCGTGATTAAGTTCATTAACACTCTCAAGTATGTATAATCACACTATTGCAGGGGAAAGAGTAACAGAACGTATTTACCTTCATAGTTAAGCATCACACTGCTGTGGAAGATGTACTCAGAAATTCAAACAAACGTACCCGTAAAAGAAAGTTATTTCCGCATGATTTTTAATACTGATTTTAATTCGGGTTTTGGATCTCCTAGATCGGATATGTACTCTGTGTACCTACAACTTCAAGTAAGAATTGCTTCAGCCAAAGATGAAACGGAAAATATATCCTTAGTAACAGAACTGCGTGTTCATAAGGCTCACACTAAATCATTCTTTGAATTTTTGCGTGAAGAAGACCCGTCTAAACTGATACTGTCTTTCGACTGGGAAAACAACATTCCATTGCCTCAATTGCCAGACCAATGTGTGTTTTATTCAAGACAGTTGTACATGTTTAACTTCACCATTGTCAGCGGAAATAGCAATGCTAATCTTGCTCCTGACAATCTGACATCCTATGTATGGACTGAAAATGTGTTTCTAACAGATTCAAACAGTGTAGCTTCATGTGTGTGTGACTTTTTGCTTTCTTCTGATACGTCTGACTACACCACACTTCGTCTAGTCTCAGATGAGTGTGGTAGAAAAAACAAAAATGCTATGATGTTATGGATGTTAATAAAGTGGTTTGGAGAATATGCACCACAAAATATTGAACGTGTAGAAATGGTCTTTCCAGTTACAGGTCACAGTTACATACATCCAGACAAGATATTTGGATTCATTGAGAGAAACATCAAGAAACGTGATATCATTCAAACACGTGAAGAAGTACACATTCAACTATCAAGAAAGTTGGTGAGGACACCAAAGTTTATGATTTTAAAGAGTCCTTGAAAGATGTTGTGAAAAAATGTACATCGTAGCTCTTTCAAATTTCTAAAATGAAGTGAATCTTCAGCAAACGATTCAAAACTAACAAAGTCGTGGAATGTGGAGAGCATCATTTTAAAACTGATGTTGGTAATTACAAGAATTTGTTCACGACTTCACGTTGCTACAATGACATTCACAAAGAAAATAAAGTAACTGAAGGAAATAAGAAGGATGTGGAGTATTTTCTGAAGAAGCATTATGGAGAAGAATGGCGGAATATCGACACATTGAAATTCTACACTCATGTTATTGATGGAAGTGTAAACTCAGAAGATCAAATTGAAATGCAGTACTGTCAGCCACAAGAAGAGGAGCAAAATCTCTACACATAAAATGGTTCATATGGCCGTTGAATGGGTGGATTGTTTAGTTTAGTACTACATTTCTTTGACTTATTCTTTAAACATTGTAATATTATTGGTTTTTAAGAATATTTGTAATATTATTATTGAGGAATACACTTGTCCAAAATTATTGTTTGTTGTTTTTAAATACATTATGATTAGTCTTCTTTAATAGCGTCAGTTGATCCTCATATAATGTCTTTCCATGAGAATTAATTCCATATTGGTACTAAATGAACTTTATCCACATTGATTGGTGTCAAACTTCACTTTATCCATATCTTAGAGACAAATTGAACTTTCTCCAAACTTTATTTCCTTAAAATTCTTAGGAGTGGTAACAAAATATGGTTTCCTTCGTGGAAAGTATACTTTGAAAGTTTACGCTTCAATATACATTCATCAGTTTCGTTCAGTGGTATAGAGATCAGCTGTAATCAGTTATTTGCCTCTCCTGAAAAACTAGATTTTTGGATAAAGGGCGGTTTGATTCTAGGCAAACTGCCGTTACTTTTATTCGTAATATGTCAAGTCTTGACAGATTACGAATAAAAGTAGGGTTACAGCTCTTATCGTCCATGACTTATAGAACTGTAGTGTAAAAATAGCCTATATAAGTTGCTAGAGGAAAAACAGTGAAGATCAAAGATCAGACTACAAACGCTTCAAGCTGTAGATCCATGTAGTGGGTAGTCCCAGACCCCAGTATTTAATTATAAACCGTGACAAACCATGGGGCATGTATTTGCTTCTCATATGGAACAAGTATTGTAATCGCGAAGATTTTTGACTTAAGGATTATGATTGATCTTGACGTTTTATATTAATAATAACAATAATAATAATGTATTTATTTGAGCGAAGTTAATACTAGTGCCTTTTCTTACACTTAGCCCCTTAATAATAAAGAATTTACATTTAATATGTATGTGCTAAAAACTAATTTATAATATCTGTATAATGTGCCGCCCCCCTCCCCCCATCTAAAAAATATTATTCTTACCAGTTTTGCTTCTCCCCATATCTGTATGCCTGTACTTGAGCTTACGGCCGACACGGCTCAGTGGATTCAATTCAAATTCTATATTTAAATGTCATACGGTCATAGATAGAAGTCAAATCGTGATTTTGATTCCAGCCTTAAAATTAAATGTGGTTTATTGCCAACTGATTTTTTTAATCTTAACATTTCTGGGAAAATTTTCATTCAAAGCGGTTACCTATGGAGAGTTTTACTTTATAAATAAGGGTGTAAAATTGTGGTTAGTTTACTGATGGCTCATTTTTTTAAATAATAAAAAATAAATAATATTATATTTTTATTCAAAATTAAAATATCTCAAGTGCTTTTCATAATATGATCACCAAATACTATATATTTATTTTTTATGAGGAGAATTATTATTTACTACTATTATCATTACTACCTGTTTGGGTTATACGCACTTTCGCTAACGTGTAATGGTAGGGTGATTGTGATATTAAATGGAGGACTTACAGTTTAACGTGGAATCCGAACCACGGTGGAGGCTTGGCATTCCTCACATTCACAAGTTGTGATTAATACACATCCTGTCAGAGGTGAAGGAAGGGTTTGGCAATCATATAAATCTGTGCCGGGACCGAGTATTGAGCCCTGGACCCCCAGTACAGAAGTCTGACACCTTACCCCTAGGCCACCAGGTCACGTGAGAAACTATTTAAGGATATCTTATTGATAAGCGAAATTTAACAAACTTGTTTCTACTCACCCTACAATAGATTGAGAAAGTGTGAATGATTGTGTTATATTATTTATTCCATTACTTCACTATACGCAAAGGTTATAACGACTTGAACTAAGGATTAGTAGGTAGGTTCGTAACTTTACAGGATGTATTAGGATGTAGAAATGATGATGAAACTACAGCACACATCATTTGTGGAAAATATACCCAGTACACTCAACTGGAATTTCAACCCCATCTTACCCGTCGACAAGGACCATGTGCATTACGAATCTAAAAACAGAGGTCATTTACTGCTTTGTATGGTATAATGATATGTTTTCCGACCAAGTTTTAGTAACCAACCAATTTATCCACAATTAATTACGCTAATGGGCTAGGAATGAGGGAGGATTTTTTGTTAAAGAGTACTCGCTTTTGCGTGGATGGAGAATAGGGGACAATCTCTCTCTAAAATAAAAAAATAATCGGTGCATTCATCCGTGATTAAAGCCCCGACCTCCACGTCACCAGCAAACCAGACTATATGGGCCCGAAATTTAATTCATGTGGACACAAATGCAGCTACAATAAAAAAATAGATAAATTCTTAAACTGCGGATAACATTAAATAACACACTTCGGTGGACGTATGGTCTTACGCGCTACTTTTGTGTTATACTAGACTGTTGATGACGGGTAGATTGAAGTTCTAATCTCGGTTGGGTATACTGAAGGTGGTTTTCCTAAATGATTTTCTACTCTCCCTCCACGCAAATGTTAGTACAATTTCTCTGAATATAGCCTTCCTAATCTCTAAATCCATTAGCGTAATTATAATGTAAGTATATAGCACAAACGGATAATAAGAGGCAGTGCTAGAAAAATATTAAATAAAACTATGACACAAATAATATCTAGGTTAAAAAATTAAAGTATTAATAACAATGGAAATTTAAAAAATAATTAAAAGCACCAAATTATATGAGCCGACCTAGTACATAAGGTACTATTATATCTGACTGAGCCAGTTGTGGCACGCGAGCGTCTGTTTGATTAGCCTTTATAAAAGATTACGCGAAGTTACTTTCACTTTGTTTACATCACAGCTTCAATCATTCGTACACACACTTTTAGGCTCTTCTACCACGGAAATGAGGGAATAAAAAAATACGTCAAGTTTATTTATTATATTGCGTGAGTTTTTGGGGAATATAACTTTGACTTTACGTAAGCACCGGAAATTATTTTCTTCTTCTAAGCGTCAGAAGATTTAATATTTCATAAGGCAAAAAGTTGTAAGCAACTATCTTTGACATAATATGAGATTATATAATACGTTTTAAATTTACCAACTTGTGCATCTATTTAAAATACTACTTCAATATAGTTTTGAAAACATTTATCTGTTTAAGAAACGATACTTAAAATAAATAAATAGAACTATTTAGTGCCACCATTTATTTAATCATCCTTTCTTTTGTGTGTGTGTGTGTGTGAGTGAACCCGGTTCGGTGGCCATGTGGTCCAAGGCGTTACTCTTGCATTAGACTAGACTGCTGATGAAGGGGAGATTGAAGTTCGAATCTTGGTTGGGTGTGCTGTGGCTGGATTATCCAAAATTGTTTTACACTCTCCCTCCACGAGAATTCGGGTACACTTCCTCTGAATATACCCTTCCTAAACAGAAAACCATTAGATTAATAAGCGTATAACCTGAACAGGTTGTAAGACGTGGTGCTAAAAATTATTGTGTGTATAGAGCTTAGAAAGGTATAATTGTGCTAGAAATGCACCCGAAATTGTGCGAATGGAAACAGGACAAACCATTTAGTAAAATATACCTCAGCACAACAGACCAGGATTCGAACCTCAACCTATATATAACCAGCAAATTTTGACAAGATGAGATTAACGCCTTTAGTTCATGTGCCCACGTTAGGGTGTGTTCAGACAACACTCAGATTTATTTTAATTTAAGAATATGCATCAGCATTTTACTGGAGAGAGAATGTAGAAGCACTATCTAAAATAAATCAGTGCACCAACTTGGAATGAACCTGTGACCTCTTGGGATAGAGTCAGGAGTGAGGATGACTACATAAACTATACTAGTGTTAATGTCCTAAGCTAAGAGAATAGGAAGAAAGGGGTGGATTTTAAGGAAATGAACAAGTATCTGCCCTGAGGTAGTCTCTAGAGCAGTGTTTTTCAACCTTCTTGAATATGCGACCCCTTTACAAGTAAAAAAATTCTGACGACCCCCTAGACATAATAAAATTATATCAGTGATTTCAAATAAGACGTATTTGGCGTTGTTAGGCGGGAAGGGGGGAGTGCGCGCGCAGGTTGGTTGAAGGTCAACAGTCGTTTGTCAGTTGTCATAGTAAAAAATAAACAGGCACAGCCTTCTCACTGAAACTATTGTTGTATCTTTAATGTAGTGTAGATTGTAGAACTTATATTTAAAAATAAACTTTTCTCTGAAATAGTTATATTTTTATTGTAGTATAGGACCTACACTTGCTTTTTATTTTACCTGGCTTGAGACCGCGACCCCCCAATAAAGTCCTTGCGGCCCCCCTGGGGGTCGCGACCCACATATTGAAAAACACTGCTCTTGAGGAAACCAGACGTGTGTTGGAGGGTGAACGGGAAAAAAGGGTTGATGGGGCAGGGGGAGTGAAGGAATTATTATCGTTTTGGGGTTCGAACCTCTACATCCCAAGTTACAGACCACCCACTTTTGTTTGATGATGCTCTCCTTCCAGCCAAGCATCGTTGGGTACACCGGCTAAGGCGTCAACCTCTTTTGACCTGGTGACAACGAGGTCAGGGCTCGAATCTCAATCCGTCACACTGAAGTTTTTTCTGCTAAATGGTTTTCTTCTCTCCCTCCACGCAAATACGTATGAATTTATCTCACTATCGAGCGGTGATGAATACAGTGTTGATTTCACTTGTAAAGGTGAGTGAAGATGACATAGAGGATAGGTACGATGGATTACCGGTCATTCAAGCGTCAACAGTCCAATATTTATAGGAAGGAACTTATTTGACAGGTATTATAATAATAATAATAATACTTAGCACCGCGTATTACTTCTTGTTCAGTTTATACGCTTAAGTGCTAATTACTCTAATCGGTTAGGAATTGGGAGGGTTGAATAAAGAGGAAGTGAACCCGCATCTGCGTGGAGGAAGAGTGGAAAGCCATATAGGAAAAATCACCCCAGTTCACCCGACCCTAGATTCGAACCTCGATCTCCCCGTCCTCGGCAGTCGATCTCATCACGACTAGCGCGTTAGCTAACTACGCCATCAAGGCGGGTTTGACAAGTATAAAATTTACTAAAAAACAATATTAATTTATAAGTAAAGTCATGTGATGTACAGCTTTCATTAAAAATACATATATTATACCAATACATAACTATAAAATAATATTAACTAGTGTTGTGTGTCAGTAAATAATTTTAATCAGTTTATTTATTTACAAACATTTACACATTTTTATGGGTAATTAAATATTGAAAGTATATTGTTAAATTTGAAAGTATTTTACCAATTTTAACCATGATTTAGCACCATGGGAAGCAACCCCCCATGGCATGCCCATTGTTCGATGGCGACTCTCTAGCCCCAGTGGTTACGGAGATGTATCTGGGGCCAGTGAGGTGGGTGTGGGTGTTTGAAGTCTAGTGCTCGTGGGTAAACTCCACCCGAAGGGCGACTCCCTAACCCAGCGGTTCCGGAGATACGTATGGAAGTGCTAGGGAAGAGGCGGGGTGGAGTTGGTTGTTTAAGTTAAGCGGTCTACGTAAGTTTAATTATTATTGATATTAACTGAGCGTCTGAGTTATATCGCTGTGCATTGTCAGCTCACTTGGTCTAGTGGTTTTTCAGTGAAAGAGTAAAGTAGATTTGTAGCACATGATACAATTACACATTGATTACTTCACAGTATAGTAGAAGATAATAAAGTTGAATGCTTACACTGCTGACTGGAAAAAAATGTGTTTATATTTTTAAAAGTTTCTTCCTACCAAAATACTATTAAACGTAAAGTTTGGTTAATACTCAACAAACTAAGCGATAACGTGTGCGTTAAGACAAGAGTGGTTAAAAATACATTCCTTTCTATCTGAAGACCCCGGTTCGTTCCCGATTTTTGACAGGTATTGCGCATTGTGGTAGGCCGACTATACGTACTAATGGAGGAACTCCTAGTTTCCAGGCTATTTTATAGCCCAATTTTCTTACAAATAGCCTTCTAAAATACCTTTTTTCCCCTACGGAAACCCTACCATATAGTAAGATTCTGGTGATTAATAAAAAGACCCTCCAGATCAGCGGTTCCCAACCATTTTTCGCTTGCGTACCCCTTGGCAGCCCATTTCCATAAATTGTGCCCTTAGTTTTATCAAAATGTCCAATTACTATTGTAGTAGTTATTTCTCATATTTTATTTGTTGCAACTGAAAATACATGGTATAGTAATGATATTAAAAAAAAGTAATATTAATGTGAAATATATTTTTACTTTCAAAAATAAAAAGTTACAATAAAAACAACACATTTAATTTATTTATTAATAATTAAAATACTATTTTATGTTTGAAATTGTAATCATTTTCTAAAGGTCAAATATAGAAGAAAACCCGAACCAACCCTCGACATATCGTTGAGTTTATTCCATAACTTTAGACTGATCTTTCACCTTACTCTGATGGCAAATGTAGCTCTTTCCGCCATTATTCAATATTTTCACGTACCCCCAAACTTCCTGGCACGTACCCCTGGGGGTACGCGTACCTCACGTTGATAACCGCTGTTCCAGATGGTTACTCCTCAAAAAATCGGAATAAAGTTTCAAGTCTCCTCTTGGTAGATCTTAAGGGCAACAGTATCTCAGTGATGTACTACATTGCGGAATGTTTCTGGTGGTTATGTAACACTTCAAAGAAGTACCTCTGAGATGTCGGGCTGACTGTACACAACAATGCGAGTAGACCTTACTACACATGTAGGGTTGATAGTAAGTACAACAATCACTCGGCGATGTAATACATTGCGGAATGTTTCTGGTGGTTATGTAACACTCGAGAGAAGCATCTCCGCAAGATTGGGATGACACCGTCAGTCTTGAAAAGTTTGGAACAGTGTTTACATACGCCGGTACATTGCAGTCTTGACTGTTGTTGGTTGACGGGGCTCTAATACGGTATAATGTGATCACCAAGTGTACACAGGCGGGAAAAATACTCGAAGGAAAACTTTTATCCGAGCTATATTATAGTTTTAATGTCAATGTCAATGGCAAATTTAATCCCAGATCGATCTGCTGTAAGTTTGGATTCAAATTCGGGTAAGTTTTAATTTAAGCGTTAATCTTTATCACATGTTAATACTGGAACCAAAACCTTTTGAAAGACACACACAAATGTATTTTACAGAACACATGGTTCGGATTTTGTATACAATTTTAATATATAACCCGCATTGGAGGTCGAATTGTCAAAGGCATCACTCGTCATAGACTGGATTGCCGAGGACGGTGGACGGGGAAATCGTGGTTCGAGTTCCGGTCGAGTGCATTTGCGGTGGATTTTAATAAATTACTTTCTACTCCCCCTCCAAACAAATGTGGGTACATTTCCTCTAAATTTAACCTTCCTCATCTTAAAAGATTAATGTAATTAGTATAACACGAATGGGTAGTAGGTACAGGTGACAACCACAATTATTATATATGCAGTAACTATGACATTTAGATAAGAATCTTTCCAATGCGATTTAACTTTATATCTTTATATATTATCCAGGCATTATCAATATAGACCAATCTGTCTATCTAAATAGCCGTATATATCTATCTATCTACCTATCAATAAATGTCTATCTATATAAATATTTACGTACATTTATATATCTTAAAATCCTGTTTCCGGTAATAGAAACTACAAGGAAATGTCTAAACAAGTTTTGACAAATGATCTTTCATCATTTTATAGGCAAGGGAAACAGGATGTCGGCAAAAATAGTAGTTTCCCTAGAAAATGTGATTTTCCCAAATAACTTTTAACATTCCATTCTTTGTTTACATCACCACGGAAACCCTTATTTGTGCATGAGTGTATATCAGTAAACAAAATATTTATCTTTGACTACGAATAATACCAACTCAACTCTTACTTTAGTGGTAAGTTGCAACAAATAGAAAGATTACGGCAATTATTTGTATCAAACGAACCGATGATATTAGGTTCTATATATATATATATATATATATATATAAAATATTTTTGCATTGTTGATTTTTATTCTTCCTCTTCTTTGACTTTAAATATTTACCCCTACTCGTTTGAATGCGACGACAAGCAGAATGTATCTTTGTATATACGTCTCCAAAACTAAGGTGATAGTTTTTGATATGGACGAATTAGGAAATGATTGTCAACTTAGAATAAATGGAAAACTGTTAGAAAAAGTGAATGATTTTAGTGTATTTGTGCAAAATGTTCGTTAAAATGGAAGGATAGATGGTGAAATCGATTGACGGGTGAATGCATCTCAGAGAGTAGTTGGATGTATGTGGACTATTTAAAAGAATGAAGTAGCATCGAAAAAGGCGGGCATGTTGAGAGAATGAGTGTGGATTGAATGACGAAGTAAATATTATGACGGTAGAGTGTGGGAATCTAAAGGAAGGGATACGCCATACAAGACGTGGCTAAATTTTATAGACGAATATGTTAAAAAGAAACATTAATAGTGCTAAGAATAAAATAGCATTTATGACTCGGTCTATGGATGTTGTTGAAGTGAAGGGAAAATTTAAGGATAGGGAAGTGTAGAGAAAGTTAATAAGGATGGATTAAGTATGGAGTTTTTTTTAGCTATATGCACAGTTTATTACCTACCCCATAAGGGAACGGCGAGCGGATTTTCAGCTTTTAAGAATTAAATAGGCGAAGCTATTATTTGTGGTTTTAGGGAGGAATACTCCATCTAGATATCATATTCTGAAAATTGAAAAATGACACCTGGACACGGGAATCGAGCCCGAGACCTTCGGCTTGGTACGCCAATGCTCTAACACTTAGCTATCCAGGAATCGACCCGTTTCCAGGGCCATTCTCCACTCATATTTTAAGGCAGAGTCTATGATGGACGTGCGGAAATCGTTGGCTTTATTCACGAGCTATCAGATAAAGCAGCCATCGTCGACTCGGTAGTTGGCTTTATACTGCCACTTGTACAGTTATTATTATAATTGTACAGGATTGCATATTAAGAATCAAATAGCCGAAGCTATTATTTGTGCTTCTAAAGAAGAATACTCCATCTAGATATCATATTCTGAAAATGGTTTACATCACCATTGAAACTCTGATTTGTGCATGGTTTTATTCCTGTAAATAAATTATTTCTTCTTGGTTAAAAATAATAACTCAACTCGTATTTAAGTTGTACAGTCTAAAAGATATAAAAATTACGGCAAAAATTTAAACAAACCAGTGATAGTATGTTAGAAATAAATAATTTTGTTTGCATTAATAATTCTTCTTTATTTTTGAATATTTACCTCTGATCACAAAATGGCCATTATAATAACTGGTCCTAGCTTTGATTGAGGGAATTAATTTCCTGGACTGTGTAAACATTAATTATTGTTATTGGAATGGAATTCGCATTTAAATCAACAATAATGACTAAAATTCGCAGATTAAGAGGTTAAATAGTCAATTTCACGAAAAAATTATCTTGCGTTTTGTTTCGTGCATGAATAATTATTACAAAAAAACGAAACCATGATGTTTAAATCTGTTTTAATATGTATTATAATTTCAAAAATTGATAGAATTATCTTGAATTGTTATTAGATAGCCATTTTAATTGTTTAATTATGGGTTTTGGTGTTCAATTTATCAAATAGTATCACAATACAAATAAGTTCAGGTAAGTTTCCTAGCTACCACTTAATTTTGAGTGTGTGTTGATAATATTTCAAAGTAATATTTTATGTATCCCATCCATCTTATGATCCAAGTATAGGTTTTGTATTTATTTTCTCAAATAATATTTCAATGTAAATATGTTAAAATATGTTTCAACGTTACCACTTGATTTTGAGTGGATATTTCAAAGTAATGTTTTGTGTACCCCATCTATTTTCTCACACACTCTCTTACTCGTTCTCTCTCTCTCTCTCTCTCTCTCTCTCACACACACACACACACACACACTTTGTGTTGAGCTAGACTACAGAGGATGGGAATATCGAGGTTCGAATCTCACTCGGGTAAACTAGGGTGGTTTTCCTAAATGGTTTTCCACTCTCCCTACACGCAAATGCGGGCTCACTTCCTCTATATTCAACTTTCCCAATTCCTAACCCATTAGCGTACTTAAGCGTATATACCGAGCGGGTAGTAAGATGCGGTGCTAAGTATTATTATTATTATTATTATTATTTCTCACACTCTCTATCTCACACACTCTCCCTCTAACACACTAACTATCTCTCACTCACACACTCTCTTTCACAATCTTTCTTTCTCACACACACTATTTTCCCCACACACTTTCACGCACTTTCTCTCACACACTCACTATCACACACACACACTATTTCACACAAATTCTGTTTCACACACACTTTTTTTCACACAGACTGTTTTTCAGACACTCACACACTGTCTTTTACATACACTCTCTCTTTCTCTCTTTCTCATACACACTCACAGAATCTCTATCACGTTTCCCTCACACTTCCTATATCTTACTTTCTCTCACACACATACTCTCTTTTCCCCTCTATTCCTTTCACACATTCTTTTTACCAATCACTCACTCAAACTCAATTTATAACACTCACTCGATCACACTCACTCACTCTCAATCTCTTACACTCACTCACACATTTACAGAATCATACACTTACACACTCACTCTCACATTTTCTCACTCTTTCTTTCTCTATACCTCTATATATATTATATTATATGAGTTGATAAGCCCAATTCCGGTAAATGAAATTATGAGAAAACTTTTAAACAGATTTTGACAAACTACCTCTCATTTTAAGGGTTAGGGGCCCAAAATGTCGGCAAAAATAGTATCTTCCAACGAAACCTCGATTTTCCTAGCTAGTTTTCAGTTTTTCTTCTGTGTGTGCAGTGACTCATCTAAACATTCTTTGTTTACATCTCCATGGAAACCCTGATTTGTGTATAGTTGTATATCTGTAAATAAAATATCTCGCTTTGGTTAAAAATAATAACATCTCAATTCCCACTTGAGTGGTTTGGTGCAACAAATAGATAGAGATCTGGGGAGGGGTTGTTTTAAAGTTCTTGCCATGACGTGAAGGAGGAAATAAACGTTTTGATTCAAATTAAACACCGAAAGCTAAATATCAACATATGTAAATTTGATATCCTTTGACGAGCAAGGCCGTAGTCAGGAAGGGGTTTTGGGGGTTCGAACCCCCCTCAAATTTAACCACCAAAAAATATATGGTTTTATTTATGGTTCAAAAAATATCAAGATTAAGGCATAAGTACAAATTAGGGGGCTATGTTACCATAAAAAGCCCTTCAGATAGCTTCTAGAGGCTACGGCCTTGTTGACGAGTAAACTTTTATCTAGAAAGTCGAGTTGGGGGCTTATTATACAGGTAGAACTTCTTCAAATAAAAAGTTTAGAATACATTTTAGTGCAATAATCTGCAGACATTGCTGCAACGATCCACTAGTATAACTATACGCGGAGAAGATAGTGCGGGTAAAATATATATGGCCTGAAAGATAAAATCATACGTCACGTCAATATCAAAACTAGTTTTGTTTTTCTCAAGATCGTGTAAGAAGAAACCTCATACGATGACTAACTCCTGATCTGGAATCAGATTTGGTTTCAAATACCGGTGAGATCTAAATTATTTTAGTCTCCGCGTGGTGTGGAGGCAGGGGACTCGTAATTGACTGGAGGTGCTTTTACAGGTACTAATGGTATAGTAGCTGTTGCTTTATTGATCCCACAAAACCCTTTTCTCAAAAAACAGATTAATAAGTGTTTCAAGCTCCATATTTTTACTCTTTACCACTTTCACTTTTCCAAAATCTCTAAATTAAAATTCGTTTGCACTAACGAAACTAACTTGTTTGAACGTCAAGCGATTCGCGCGTCCCCCGTTGTTCAACTGTAGATACAGCCTCAAGGCGACTATGAAACTTATGTTTTTAAATAAGTTTGTATTAACATGAAAACAGTAACTGCAACAGTCTCAACTACCCGCTCCGGTGGCCGCGTGGTCTAACGCGCTAATCTCGTGCTAGCCTAGACTGCCGAAGACGGGGAGATTGGAGTTCAATCCCAATCGGATGCACTGAGGATGGTTTTCCCTAAATGGTTTTCCACCCTCCCTCCATTCCAATATGGGTACTTTTTTATAATTATAACCTAAAGAAACCTTTATACTATTAGTGTAAATAGTACATCAGGGTTTAAGATACAGTGCAAAAAAATACATATCATATATTATGTAATGATAGAGAATGCGAAAGTTGGGCCAACATAAATAATTGCGTAATTGCGTAATTTGACAAGGACTTTTTCTCTTTATTTAAAAGGTTTTTGGTCAAATGCCGTGGTGTTCATGAGTAATATTCAAGAAATTTTGATATTTTTAATCACCTCATCTTACTATCCATTCGGGTTACACGCTTATTTACTAATTATGATAGTGAGTTAGGGAAGAGGAAAGTTGAATTTAGAAGAAATGTAGCTATATTTGCGTGGAGCGAGGTAGACACCATTTAAGGAAATTCACCCTTAGTTCACCTGACCGGGATCGAACTACAATCTCCCCGTCATCGGTAATCTAGTCTATTGTGATAGTGACGTCTTGGACCATGTGACCACCGATGTAAATTAAGCCATATTAATCGACATATTGTATAATCAAAGTCCTCGCGTTTAGTTCGGATAGCATATCCTCTTCTTACTCTTCTCATTTGCTGAGGATGATGACGTTTGTTTTGAGGAGATGTAGTCGCATTAGCGTAGGGAGAGGTTGGGAAAAACACACCTCCAATGTACCCATCCGGGATTTGAGCTCCAGTCTCCCAGCCAAAGGCTGGTGGGTACTATTCTGTACTTGTACGCACGAGTGAGTGAATATATTCTGACCAGATATTCACGTTTGTACAGCCAGATTTTCAAAGGAAGGGTCTTTTAGAAAAAAATATATGCATATATTTTTGCCACCAATGAAATACATAAAAGTAGTAGGGCTAATTTTGGAAATCCGCATTTGTGTTCACATGGACAAAGGGTTCAATATCGTAAGGTTGGGGTTCGAATACTGACTGGGTGGTTTAACTAAATGATTTCCCTGCAAATGCGTTTGTGCTTTACAATTTTCATTAGAAGATCTTTTAAGAAAATACAAACTTTTTCGGTTAACATTGATAACATTATATTAGTTTATCAGTGATATTTCATAGATATCGGTACTATCTATCAAAAGTGACCGCTGCATATCACATGACTTCACGTATGAATACGTGAATGTAGATCTAGTAACTTCTACGACTGTCAAATAAGGTCGTTCCTATGAAGATTGGAGTGTAGTCAAGTGGTTTCCTAATAGGACTCTCTGAGCATGCGTGAAGAAAGACAATGAGAGATGTGTTTGTCACCAGAGTGGGATTGTTTGATAAGAGCGAGCAACATGTGAGGTGACCGCAGTGTTTGTGCCTACAAGGAGGGGTCATTAATATTCAGCGGACGGAAGAAAGTGCCAGTGAGGTGTTGGCAAACCTGCGTTTAGAAATCCACCTGTACCGTAGCGTTAATGCCTAACTATTGATAATGATTACAAACTGTGATCGAGGAAATACCATTTATTTTTTGTTTGCTTTCCGCATCTTGTAATGATATGGAATTATACATCCCAATAATTTATTATTCGCATTTGTATTCAAAATCATGACATTATAAATGAGAGCGGGTAGTCAGATTTATTTGTTTTATGGGTGATCTGGTGGTCTAGGGGTAAGGTGTCAGACTTCTGTGCTGGAGGTCCGGGGTTCAATCCCCGGTCCCGGCACAGATTTATCTGAATGCCAAACCCTTCCCTCACCTCTGACAAGACGTGTATTAATCACAACTTGTGAATGTGAGGAATGTCAGGCCTCCACCGTGGTTCGGATTCCACGTTAGACTGTAGGTCCTCCATTTCATTTCACAATCACCCTACTATTACACATTAGCGTAAGTGCGTATAACCCGAACGGGTAGTAAGACGCGGTGCTAATCATAATAATAATAATAATAATAATAATATTTGCTTTATGTTGCTAAGTTGCAAGGTATGGCGACATCTTTCTACGTCTCTGTTTAAAAAGACAACGCAGTTTGGTCAACAGAGATGCACCTGGATGACCACACCTTTTCTTTCTTTCTAGGAAGCTTCGAGAAGGAAATGTCGCTAGATATACCTCTTCAGGTTACGCATCTTTTCACTTTCCTTCCTGACGAGGACCCGTGTAGGTAGAGTCGACGAAATCTTAATCCGTGTTCTGAATCTCACGTGTCGGGAATTGTCATGTATATGACGTAATAGTAGAGATTTTAAATTAAAATCTACAATGTGTGAAATATCTAGCAAAAAACTGTTTATCCACTTAAAATAAAAAATAAACTATAAAACATTAGAAATTTTAATTTCTAAAATAAGATTTAATCTTTTTTTATTACTAATATTATACAGGATAGCAAACTTTGATCCAATTCAATCATTATATCAAATGCCACCCTAATGATGGCGAACAAACATTAAACGATACAATCTTACTGTCCATTAAGCTATATATACGCATATGTACTAATTACGCTAATGATTTTAGGGATAAGGAAGGTTATATTTATAAGAAGAGTGTCCACATTTGTGTGGCGGGAGAGTGGAAAAGTTTTTAGGAAAAACAATCCTCAGTACATCCAACCAAGATTCGAATCTGGATATCCCTGTCATCAGCAGTATAGTCTATTGCGATAGTGATGACTTAGACCATGTGGCCACCGAAGTGGGTATTAGGATAATCTTCATATTATGTTTACTAAAATGGTAGAAAGGTAGAAGGAGGGTTTTCTCATTTTTGCTGAGGGAGATTGGGAGATTATCTCAGTACACAGTGGCGTAACAGATTAAACTTGGACACCCCCACAAGATTTATTTTCGGGCCCCCTTTCCCTAGTCATCTAACACCTTAGTAATAAATGTAATAATAAATCATCAATGGCCCTAAATAATAACTAATTCACACCTTATAATGACTGTTTTAAACCCTGTCTTGTGTTGGGAACGTCATCAGTCAGTCAGTTTGACTTCATGAAGATTTTTAAAAAAATCCGCGCTATTTAAAACCTAGTGAAATAAATCAGTGAAGTGATCAAAACGTAGCAACTACACAATATAATCTACGGTGTAGTGATAGCTTTAAGTCAAATCTAAGTGAATGAACAAATACCGAAAGTAGGTATTTTATAACTACCCGAGAGGAGTGGTATCCGGGAAAACTGGAGATACAACTACGGGTAGTTACAACTATACTGTAGCGGCAACTACCTTTCACGTTGCAACTTTTCCCGCTCCCTCACCCCCCACTCTGCACTCCCTCCATGTCCAACAGTCTTAGAAGCACGTAAGCATAACAGTTGTAGGTGTTTTTCTGTCGTCTTTATAAGCATTTTAACAAGTCGTCAAGTGAAGATGAAGGGAATGTTGAAAATAAAATTGCTGACAAAGATTTATTTGTCAAATTACTGGTAGAACATCCGATGTTGTTGGAAGAGTCTAGAGTGCCAAAAATTATTCTTGAAATAAAGAAGTCGTGGGAAGGTCTATGTAGCACATATTCCCAAACAACTGGGATTGAAGTGACCCAATCGCAAATTAGTAAAATGCTTCAAAACATGAAAACTAAAATCAAAAAGAAAACGGATAAAAAAGTAATGGGGACGGAAAAAATGTTAAATTAAATGATTGGGAAAAACTGTTTTTGTCAATATTGGGTGAAGCAGAAAATCCAGTTTTCACTAAAGTGCCCGGAAGTTGTGCAGTAGGGGTATCACGACCAACTGAAGACAATAGCTCTGCATCTAAAAATGATCATTGTAGCGACCCTCCAACGTCCTCAAATCAGCCTTCTACGTCTTCTCAAGTTGTCAAACAGGCGAATACTCCATCTATAAATTATTATGTAAGACTCAGTGTGAAGAAGATGTTGCCCTACGAAAATGAAGAAACAAAAGAATTGTCATCTCTTCAAATGTAGAGACTTGTCTTGCTGCAGCAATTCGAACTGTAGAAAATTCAGATACAAAAAAAAAAAAAAAAATTAGAAAAATTTCAATAAAAACTGCACCAAAAAAACACAAAGTGATTAAACCTCAGACTTTTTTGTTTATGAATTTTTACAGTAAAATTGTAACTACCTGTATTATCCTTTTTCCTTTTCCTAAAATAAATAAATAAAAATGAGCAAAGAGATAATTAAACAAACAAATTAAATGCTGGTTGGCTGGCTGGTGTGCTGGTAGTAGTCCAGTACACCTCGCGCGGCTCAGCTGTTGCAGACATGCCAGCCTTGAGCACAGCTGGACCGCGTGAGGAGGTGTACGACAGGCCTAATGATGCGCATACAGTCAACCAGGATGAGTGTGTTCATACCTGGTTACTGCTTGTATCGGAATATAACTATAATTTTTTTATATAATTTGTGTTTGTTTTTTTAATTTATTTTGTTATAAGCAGGAAACCATGGTTTTATTTCCCAATAAATATTAACAATATAAATTCTTACATTCTAACATACATATAAATAAAATAAAATGGAACATACAGCGCCGCTTCTGTTCACCACAAACTTTTGTTGCATTGTTCTCGTATATCTCCGTGCCATATTCTTCTGTAACAAACTCATCTTCACCCCCACCTTGATAAAAGTCCTCAAATTCAAATGGGTCTTTAAGGTGTTTGGTGACATTGTGCAGCGCAGCACAGCTCACTATTAGTTTTGGTACTCGTTCTAGTGAGACTCGCATGCGGTTACTAAGGATTGAGAACCTTTGTTTTAGCTGACCAAACACTCTTTCTATTACTACCTTTCTTTAGCGTGTTTGCGATTAAATCGACGTTGAATGTCGTCTACAGGCGGCTTGAATGGCGTGATTAGCCAGGGTGATATACCATAGCCGGAGTCACCAAACAAACAAGCAGTGCCGTCATATGAAGATATGATGTCCCGTATAGCACTCCTCGTGCATATTCTTGAATCGTGCACAGAGCCAGGCCACTCGGCGCTAATGCTCGTAAACCTTTCTACAGCTTCACATGTCGCCTGAACATTTATACTGGCATAACCCTTACGGTTAATGTATTCATCCCCAAACATTGATGGTCTTTTAATTTCTACATGGGTGCAATCTAATGCACCCACAACAGTTGGTAAATTAAAGTGCGTTTGCCACATTAACTTCGCATTATTCATTTCTTGCACTGTATTGGGGAAATGAATCCAGTTATGAGCTTTTTCGAGAATATGACCCATAACGTAATTAACAGTTTAATTTGCTTGTTTTGTTTGGCATCTCGCTGTATACCATCAGGAATAATAATTGTATGTACCACAGTTTGGGAACAGCTGCTGTAGACTTTTTAATAAGCCTTCACTATCTTGGACGTATTGCAATAAGCCTTTAATCAACTAGACTGATTGAGCGAACAAAGGTTCATCTCCTTAATAGCCTAAAGCTGTATGGGCTCATTGCAATAGGCCTAAAAGTTATCAGGCTGATAAGAAAATATATTATTTTTCACTTAGCCTGGCTCATTGTAAATTGACGGCGCCTTTTACAATAAGCCTGATTTTCCAATTCGTCTACGACATAATATACACTATACTTACTATATTGTACATATTTCTTATATATAATACCAGTTTTTAAGCCTGTCTTCGACAGGCTGATTTAAAGTAAACTGAGTTTATTATGTCAGAAGTCGGTAAAAAAATCCTATCCACTGATACCTTATTCATCGCTGTAGGCTTTGTATTAATTGAGAAAATGGGATGTTGACAACAGAAATAATATATAGGATACTTTCAAAGTAATATATATATATTTATATGTCCAATATTTACTATATAATATATAGTTTTTATAAATATATCATATACTTACTATATAATATTATATAGTCAAAATATTTCACAATGTTAACAAATATTATAGTTTTATTTTATTTTATATGCTCTTGGCGTAGTGCCTAACCAATAAAAAGACTGAATAAACTCTAGAAAACCACAAAAATTATATAATGGCTCAATAGTAAGTAGTTATTGTGTAACAATAATAATAAACCAGTCACTGTCATAAATTATGGCAAATGAGTTTCTTGTGTATTTGTTCGTTTTCGTGAGAGAAAGCCCCCACTTCCAAAATTTTCCTAAGTTTTTAATATAAAGTTTGAAAATTACCTTACTTCAAATAACTTATAGAAGCAATCACTTTTCAAAGCTTTTCCAGGGAAGGACCACTTTAAATAGATTCAAAAGGCATTTAACTTTTAAAAACCATTCCAAGTGAATATCACTCTAAATGTCTTCTAGAGTCTTCGATTGAAAAAAGACTCATACGGGGACACTCCAAGTAACTTCTATATGCACGTAATATTTTAAAAAAAATCTTAAGTGAGGACTGCTCTAAATAGCTTTTAGTAACATTCAATTATCAAAAATTTGTTAGGGGAAGATCCTAAGGCATCTAGTTTTTAAAAATCCAGGCGAGTACTATTCCAAATTACTTCTAAGTGTATCCAAATTTTAAAAAAAATTCTGGATGAATACCACTTCAAAATATAAATTATAGAGAATCTAATTTATATAAAAAAAAGTCTTGTGAGCATTCAATTTCCAAAAATTTGCCGAAGAAGAGTAAATCAAATAGCCTCTAGGAGTATCCAAGTTTAAAAAATGTAAGGGGTAGCACTATTCTAAATAGCTTTTAAAAGAGTATGATTTTCAAAAATTCTTTGGATGTAGGATCACTACAACTAGCTTCTGAAAACATCCAATTTTCTAACATTAACTTGGGTAGAGGAGGGTATAAATATCATAAAATACTTTTTTGTTACTTGCCTCCCCCTCTCTCTCCCCCTGCCACACAAATAAAGGTCCACCATTACTGTAGCAAGTAACAATGTTATTATTTCTTAGGGTATGATAGTAAGTCTCAACATCATGTCATAAGCTTTGGATTTTTTAACATCCCACCCCCCGAAATTAAATTCTCCCTATACACATGCCAATCTTTTTAAAGTTTTTTCAAAATGATGCCCAGTTTCCAAAAGTAATAATCCCAAATTGCGTATTCCTATAACTTTAAAATAAATAATAGTCTGTCCGCATTGTGTGTTTACATAAAAGGTCCGCAAGCCGCACAGGATCATGGATTACAGGTGCCTGAACTAGAATCACTAAAATCTGGACTTAAGTTCCTTTGAACAATGATCGGTTATGTTTGTTCCAGCCATAAATGTTGCGGGTATCACCTTGTTCACCATGGGGGGCGCTGCAGTGGTGCTCATCCTACTCCTGTATGTAGACACCCTGAGACACATCATGAGGAACGCTCCGCCTCTAGTCAAGACACACTCGGCCTTCGTGCTCAGCGTTTATCCGGTAGGTTTATTGGTTTTGGGGGAGTTTAGGAGCTAACCGGCCCCGTATTATTGTGGTCAGTGCACCTGGCTACGAGCCTAGGGGTCTAGAGTTCGATTCCCAGCTGGTACCTTGGTTATTTTTCTATAAAGGGGAATTAACCCAACGGTCACACGAGATTAGGTAATGAAGCCTAAATTAGGTGTTTCCTGGTTCCTCACTCTCATACTCACTATTAGCATTAGTGAACAATTAGTAGATTTGGGAGTCCCCTGGGCAATGGCTAATCTTTCCACTACTGGGTCACGAATGATGTAGCCCAGACTCGCAATATTATTATTACTTTAGGAGTTCACTTCTTTATTTTTTTATCAGGCTTTATCAAATATAAGTGGCGTGGGCAGCGGATACGTTGTACCCACACAAATTTTGATTGATATTTACTAGGGATGGAACCTCATAATATTATAATCTTGAATTTTTAAGGATAGTCAAGATTAAATGTTTCGAAAAAAATATCGGATCGAAGATTTTTTTTAATCTTTAAATTTTAAATAATAATTTATTTTATAGCTCTTTGTTTTGGGGGTTTAACCCAAGATAGAAGAGAAGTTCCCTTGAAATGTAAGGAAGTGTTGTACAGGGTGTACTTTGTATCCAATGTCACATCTGCAGCAGAAACATGGACACTGAATGTAAGAGAGACTAGGAAAGTGGAGGCCATGGGAATGAAGTTATCCGGGGAAGAGTGGGGGTACAGGGAATACATGAGATAGTAAGGGAGGAAGGCTGAGATGGTATGGGCATGTGATGAGGATAGAGAGGAAGAGGATGCCAACGAGAATGATGGAAATGAAGTATGTAGGAAAAAAGACCACAAAAGAGGCCAGGAAAGAGATGGGAGGAGCAAATTACAGAAAGTGTGTAAATTAATGGAACCAATTAAAGGAAGAGGAATGGAAGAAGGATAAAGGAATATGGAGGCATTTTACTAAACTGACCCAGTCATAGGCCGGAAACAGTAATTTATGATTAACCCAATCTAATAAATTGGAGTTACTAACCAAAAAAATTGTTCACCTGTTGATACTAATATTCAATTTTGCATATTGATATAGTTTTCTGTAGTGAATATAACAGGATATAGGGCCACTCTGAAAAAGTTATTTTACATCCACCATCTTGAAAAAAAATGGCACCCTAAAACGGTTTTTTGCAATTATCTCACAAACCACTCATTACATCACAATGTTTGTTATGATAGATAATAAAGATGAGAACACTCTCTAAAACATGTTCATATAGTTTTCTTTGTAATGTTAAAGTAATCAAAAACCTCTAAGAAACCTTTTTATAGAAAATTTTGTTCTTGTTAACTTTTATAATGGCAAAGATGTTGATATAATGATTGGTTTTCAAGATAATTGCAAAAAAAAACTACATTTGGACTCCATTTTTCAAAGAAGGTAGCTGAAAAAGCCTAATAAAAGTGGCATTATATCTCATTTTATTTTCCATAAAAATCTGTATCAATATGTTTCATGTTAGTATCACAAAGTGAACGATTCCTACAAAAAGTTAGTTAAGCAACTCCACTAATAATTAAAAACCAGGTCCCAAACTATCACTATATAATTTATCACTTTACTGAATGCTTAAATCTTAAAATGAGTTTTATGTAACGTATTAGTAATAACAAAGTACATTTTTATGTGTATGATGTATTATAAGACTCGGATTCGGATTATGATTCGAGGTTAGAGATTCGTAGCTCAAAAGAAGATACGAATTGAATTTAGAACACACATAGTTCCTAATAATAGCTCATTACGTTATAATCTTCAGACAGACAAGTTAGTACTTAGTCATAAAGTGTTTTTTAAATACATATAGCTAGCATGAAAACATCGTTTAAATAGTTTCTAGAGACATCAGGAGTTCAAATATTTTCCGAGGGGGGAATCCCGACTCTTCCCTTCTTATTAAGCTTCAAAAAACACCTACATACTTGTAACCCTTTCTCCCCCTTTAGACCGCTCATCCAAAAAAGATCTAAAATGTTTCTGCACCTTTGTTAAATACCGTAAACATTTTCAGACATTAATGCATTATTTTAAAAGTAGTCTTCTATTTATACAGTTACTAAACACAAGGTTTTTTTGGGGTTTTTCCTAACTCCTAGGGTACAGACAATGTATACGCCATATCCTCAGCCTTACGAAGGTTTTTCAGTGCTACGTGAGTCAGGTTGAGTCCACCAATACTGAGGTTCGCTAGTGTTAATACTCAGAGATAAAAGCACTTACAAATGTGCAGTTGATAAAAGACTCACTTTGAACATGTTTATCATAAAGAACCATTGTAATAGTAATGCTCAGTTTGAGTAAGATCTTTGTGATGTGAAGAGGGGGCCGCTTACCTTACCTTAGCTTGAAGGAAGCCGGTTTAAATAAATGCCCCTTGATATTACCTAGCGAGCCCCGTGTTGAAGGCCTCAAGCTATCCCAAGGAGCCAGCCATTTTAACCTGGATGCTGTGGGTCTGGTTTATACCTTGTGTCCTAGGGCATGTGCAGCTAACACACTTAATTCTGGTTTCTTACCACTTAATGAAGTGGAACTAAACTAATTATATAGTAGTGATTGGAATGGAGAGGACAAAGTTGCAGCTTAGAGGACAGAGTTGAAACTTAGGGGACAGAGTTTCAGCATAGAGGTCAAATTGTAAGAATGGAGCTCCAGAGTTGAAGTATAGAGGTCAAAACTACAGCATAGAGGGGAGAGTTGAAGATGGAACCCCCACTTCACTCCACGGTTGTTTTATCCCTGTCTGTGTGCTGACTGTTCGCATGAGGTGGTTGCCATGGCGACGTACTGTGCCATCATCGTCCCCCGGGCCCAGCTCCTCGCCGAGGCCGTCACCCAAGGAGTGTTCATGGCGTCCCTCTACCAGCTGTTCTGCCTCCTGGTGGCCTACTGCGGTGGAGAGGCGGAGCTCATCAGGAGGGTGAAGCCCAACTCCCTTAACTTGAGGGTCGGTCCTTGCTGCTGCTGGCCCTGCTGCTGTCTGCCACAAGTCACCGTCAACAAGTCAGTGTTTGGGCCTTGACTTGCGTTATGGGGATGTCAATTATTAATTGGGCATGACTAGCGAAGTTTGGGAGATCATCAATAGTTTACGGATATACCCGCATTCAAATTTACAAATATGCCACTTTTAAGTTTTGAACCCACTACCCCACCCATATATTACTTAAAATCAGTATTTTATCATTTTAATAATATGTAGATACTAGGTGAAATTTAGGGGAGTACAGCTTAAGATATAAATCAGATATATGTTTTTATTGATACCTGGGAATTGAATCCGGGATTTTCAGTGCTTCCTTAATAAAGCCCAGCTCTTTTTATTATCTCATCCGACACCTTAGCTCATTCAGTAGCGTGCTTGTCTACTGAACTAAGGGTATCAGGTTCGATTTCTAGCATGATTGAAAAATTCGTCATTGGTGGATGAACTAACGGCCTGGGGATCGATGTTGTGCCTGTTCTAGATTTGTTAGTTAATAAGTCTTGAGCTGATATAATCATTTGGTTCAGAAAGTGTACGTTAAATATCTTAAATAAATGAAAAAATATTTTCTCAAACCCGCCCCCCCACCCAAAGTAAAGAACGTTTCCCCAGCCCTGACCTAGGCAATCGTGATTGGATTATGGCTGTCTATATGTACCAGAGTTTTCTGCTAGCGCTAGTTCAGTCCAGTTTAATACAAGCGCGCAAAGGTATATTTGTCATACTGTATCAATATTCTCGCTATCTGATCATTGGGTGAGACCTAGAATATGGTATTGTGATTTATTTCAAAGAGGAAGACAGTGATTGTTCATTGATGTATGTAGAAGTAATTGATTCATAAACATTAGTTATTGTACGTAAAAAGACAAAATGAAAAGTTTATAGTGAAAAAAAAACTCAAGTGAAATTGGAGAAGTCGCACCAGTGACTCCTAAAACTACCTCAACCACAAACTACTTAAGGACAAAGATATAGCGTTCATAAGAAAAAATCACCCTCACTGTCTGAAAACATACCCATGGTTGGAACATGAAAAATCGAAATATACAGTTTTCTGTAAGATTGCTAATCAGCACTCAACCAAAATTGTATTACTTTAACATTAAAATTAGAATTGACTTTCATTGAATCAGGCTTCAAAAACTGAAAAAAGAGTTTGCAAAATTCAAAAGGCATGAAATATTGGAATGCCGTGGAGATAGCCTGTCTTAAAGTGAAGGTTAGGGTGAATGTTTTGTGCCAAATTTCCAATACTAGAAAAATAGTGGCGGAAGAAAATAAGATAGCTTTGATGAAGATACTGTCATCCCTCATATTTCTGGCCGTCTAAGGATTCATAATTCGTGGGAACACTGGTGAGTTAAGCAACTTTGTTAACCTTTTGAGGCCAAGATTGAAGAAATGGATGAGTCATGATTAATTTAAATGGTATTCTCATAAAACTTGCAACAATATTTTGGAGATCATGAGCCATCACGTGACATGTACTTCGACTTCTTGGGTGACTGATGCAAAACAATACGTGATCTACGGATACAAGATGTGATATTTCTGTCCAGGAACAAGATTCCATGTGCTTCAGAACTGTCATGGAGAATCTCGAAATAGAAGCAATGTTTCTAGGTTTCTATAGAACAGAGAATACCAAGTCTGAGACGCTGTTTCATATGGAATTGGATGTCCTTCGCAGATTCAATTTATCAGTCACTGAGTTTTGATGGCGCTAAGAACATGGCAGGAGATTTAAGTGGGGTACAGATCAGAATGAATAGGGAAAAGCCGAGAGCTGTCTTCGTGCTCTGCAAGGCTCATTCTTTGAGTCGTACTGTGTAGAACATGAAAGTAAAGAAAATCAATGGATGTCGTAATTCACTTAGCCTGGTAAAAGACATAATCAATATTGTCCAAAACTCTCCAAAAAGGATAGACGTCTTCAAAATGCTACATAATCATGTTGGCGACGGATTAAATAGAAATCTACGTCCCTTTTGCTCAACTCAATGGTCGGTTTGATATAAAGCTCTTTCATCCATCTTGCCCATTTACAACGAACTCACAACGTTCATGTAGGAATTAACAGAATCATAAAAATCGAAAGCTAGTGCCAAAACCAGATAATTTTTCATTCAAATAAAAACATTCAACTTTTCCCTCCATATTTCTTTGCTTTGCCAAGTTTTCGGCCACGTGGATACGGTCAACAGTGCCCTTTAAGGCAAATCACTTAAATTTCAGCAGGTCTCATAAATGATTTCTAAAGTCTGTTCAGCGTAGGAATTGTTTTCTGAAAGGCCTTTTTCCCTACCAGAAATATATTATATAGTAGGATATTGGTAGGAAAAAAGACCTTTCAGAGAGTAACTCCTACCGTGAATGGATTATACATAGCTTGAACTCCTGAGAAATTTCAGGATGCATTATGAAGCTTTCTGGGACGATACAAACTCAAAATCAGAAAATGTAAGTGTTGTACAGTCAATCTACCAAGAATAAGGATAATTCCTCAATTAGATCATGCAGGCAACAGAGATTTTCTTCCATTCCTCTCCCCAAAGGAATTTTACCATCAGGTTTTCAATGAAGTAGTCGATACGGTCGTAGAGTGCATCAGCACCTGATTCAAGTCAAAGATCGTAGACTGCATGAAAAACGCAGAACATTTTCTCACCGGCGTTATAAATGAGTTTCGGGAGTTCAGTGAACATTTTAAAGATAACATTTACTGAGAAAGAGTGGTTTTACACAAACATATGTTTATCGATATCTTGAAAACTAGGAAGAAAGGTGTTGACAGTGTGGAAACTCATTTTGACTTTCTTCAGAAAAGCCGGCAAATAAATGAAATTCTTTCAGAGCTGGTGAAGTTCATCCAACACTTCCTGATGATCTCTGCGTCAAGTTCCACAGCAGAAAGATCCTTTTCAAGCCTGAGGAGACTGAGAATCTACCTGAAATCAACAATGCTCCATAAATGTCTACAACATCTTGTTAGTTTTAAGATCCACTAAGAGGAGACCAACTCCTTAAATACGCACTTTATTGATAATTAATTCATATCTAGGGCAGATACCTGTAAGTAAACCTTCACTGTAAAGATCTGAGCTGAAGTTTATAGAATATACATATCGTTACATTTACCAAAGATTTAAAATAAACACGCATATTTCTATTATTTACTGGCAATTTATTTACAAACTTTGCTTCCAGTCTCAGTATTCTTCAAAATCTGGTCATTATGACCACTATTCATCAACCTTGATTAACGCTAAACCCCGATTAAATTTGAATTGTTAAAGTATTTTCTGGAATTCCTAAACATAAGTAAACAACAATAAAGGCATTTGAAAACACACTCAGTTCAGTCAACATAAATCAGGTATTAGAACTAGCCGGGGTTAGTAAGTATAGGGGGCGTTAGAAAATGTTAGACTTAAATTCCCCGTGAAGTTAAGTGGGGGCTTACTTGCCCCTTCACCCTCCCCTGAAAAAAATTAATTTGATACCTCTGGACGTGACGCAACATAGGTATTACCCACAACCCCCACCCAAATGACATCTATTGTCTATCTTGAGCCCCGACTACATGATCCGTATCCGTGAGGTCCGTAGTCAGTAAGAAGAAATCGACTCCACAGTACCAGATTTCCCTTTCCACAGAGTTCCGATCCGTATGTCATCAGTCCTTAGCATTCCGTAGAAGTTGGAGCAATTTTAACTTTTTTTAAGGACTGTCGTAACAGACGGTCTTGGAGAACATTCGCTGCTAAACAAATAAATTAACATCGATATGCGAATAGAAACAAAAGAATCAATGACAGTAAAGGAAATGGTTGCCATAATCTTGAAGTATTGTATTTTCATGTAGTTAGTTACCTTTAGTAACAAATAAAAATAATATCAATATATTAATTATATCGTTATAATAACGAGAAACACTAAGCAAAAAATAAAATTATGAAAATTTTGATTATGTTTATATAATTTGCTGATTTTTTATTTCAATGAGTTTGATTGGTCAACACATTATATTTTCACCTTGGTTATCATAATATCACGTGATTAAAAACAAGAGTGGTTACACAAAATTAAAAATCATAGGTACGTACTAATGGGCTATAAGAATACAGAGCTAGTAGCTGAGGCTTTACTGACACTTTAAGGAAACTATCGACTGTCCAAAGACAGCTTGGTTACGGTGCACTAATATCTGTTCATCTTCACAAATATCTTCGATCAGAAAAGTCTCACAAGCAATTCTCACAACCCAAGTTTAGTTAGAATAACCAGCCTAGACCTCACTTAGGTGGACAACCAAACTCTGGGGAACGATTCCACTAGTACTTACACCATCGGTGCCCCTCACCTGCCCATCGGCGATGGTGGAAGATTTAACATCCCTATTGGTCTTTACCAATGAGGGATATTAGCAAGAAATCTACTCACTTCCTAAATTTATACTAAACGTCACAGGTATTTATCTAGATTCTCTCTTTACAAAACATCTGCTTAAAAAGGGGTAGTACATAAACCATGTAACGCTGTTCTTTTAGCACCGCGTCTTACTACCCGTTTCAATACACAAACCTAAGGTCAGTTACTTACTAGCTCTATGGCACTAAGAACATGAAAGTTAATTGCCACACGCACAAAATTACGCCACCTATCCCCATCTTGAGCTAGCTCTATCCAGTCCACCTCATTACACCCTATCCCTATCTTGAGCTAATTCTATCTAGTCTACCTCATTACACCCTATCCCTATCTTGAGATAATTCTATCTAGTCTACCTCATTACACCCTATCACTATCTTGAGATAGTTTTATCCAGTTTACCTCATTACACCCTATCCCTATCTTGATCTAGTTCTATCCAGTCTACCTCATTACACCCTATCTCTTTCAGGTCCATTCTAATTTTATCCTCCCATATGCCTTAAGGTGTTCCCAATGGTCTCTTCCCATCGGGTTTGTCAGTCAATACCTTGAATATAGTTCTAGAATCTCCCATTCGCGCTGCATATCCTGCCCACCGTAATCTACGAAACTTGATTATCTGAACAATATCTTGTGGCGAGTACAGGGTATATAACTCTTCATTATGTAACCTCCTCCCCTCCCCATTGGGCTCATCTCTATTTGGACCAAATATATTCCTAAATCTAAGTAAATAAAGATCCAGTAGTAAGATTACTTACATATTTTATTTTAATCATAATCTAAGGTCAAACCAAGGTCCCATTGACATATTTTGTTCAACCTTGTTTACAGTTTGATTCCTAGGAAAGGTGCTGTACCCAACGATCTGATTGAATGTCTGTGAGTGTATCATGACTTCATGAGTGTCTTGTTTGTTGGATGTCTGTGAGTGTATCATAACTTCATGAGTGTCCTGTTTGTTGAATGTCTGTGAGTGTATCATGACTTCATGAGTGTCCTGTTTGTTGAATGTCTGTGAGTGTATCATGACTTCATGAGTGTCCTGTTTGTTGAATGTCTGTGAGTGTATCATGACTTCATGAGTGTCCTGTTTGTTGAATGTCTGTGAGTGTATCATTACTTCATGATTGTCCTGTTTGTTGTACAGAGAACACGTGCGGAAACTGCGCATGCTGATCCTGCAGCTGCCCGTGGTGCAGGGGATGGTGTACATGATCCTCATGGTAATGTGGGCTGAGGAGGAGGTGAGTGTCTTATTGGTCATGGGCTTAGAAAGGGAGGGGGGCGGGAGGAGAGGGTTGTCTGGACACCCACCACTGGAAATACCTGATTATTAAGATCTCCAGATGAACAATTGTAAGGGGTGACAAGACGAGTATCTCCACGTAATGGACTTTGGATCGGCAACGCCAAATATCGACGCTACGAGACGTAAAAGTTGGTGCTGTATGCACCTGAGAGGTAGGCAACTAATCAATCTTCAGAGCAACACAAGTGGAGTGTGGTGTAAATTATGATTAGTAAAGGTCATTAGATTTCCTGGCACCACCATTGTGTGTGTCAGGGGAGATATGTGGGGGGTGTCCCCCTGTGTTGGTTTGCGTGGCGTGCTGCATGTGTTACAGGTGTAGACAACGCTAACTTTGACGTCTCGTAGCGCCGTCGTTTGGCGTTGCCAGCCCCCAAGTTCATCACGTGGAAATACTTGTCTTGCCACCCTCTTACAACCTGGAAATTTTTTACATGGGAATCTGAATAGCCCTTTATGTACAAACTTAAATAAGGCAGGGCTTGTGTTTTTTTTCTATTTTAATATTCATTCTATATTCCGCCATGATATCGGAGAAAAAAAAATCCCTGCTTCCATTTCTCGTGTCCAAGTGTCACTTTCCATCCTAATTTAAATTAGTTGAGATGTGGTCTCTTCCAAACGGACATTCCCTTGATAACAATGATCTGCAAACTATGTGTTGATATTCATTGTTGCATGATAACAATGATCTGCAAACTTTGTGTTGATATTCATTGTTACATTGATAACAATGATCTGCAAACGGTGTGTAGATATTCATTGTTGCATGATAACAATGACCTGCAAACTGTGTGTTGATATTCATTGTTGCATGATGACAATGACCTGCAAACTGTGTGTTGATATTCATTGTTGCATGATGACAATGACCTGCAAACTGTGTGTTGATATTCATTGTTACATGATAACAATGACCTGCAAACTGTGTGTTGATATTCATTGTTACATGATGACAATGACCTGCAAACTGTGTGTTGATATTCATTTTGTGTTGATATTCATTGTTGCATGATAACAATGATCTGCAAACTTTGTGTTGATATTCATTGTTACATGATAACAATGATCTGCAAACGGTGTGTAGATATTCATTGTTGCATGATAACAATGACCTGCAAACTGTGTGTTGATATTCATTGTTGCATGATGACAATGACCTGCAAACTGTGTGTTGATATTCATTGTTGCATGATAACAATGACCTGCAAACTGTGTGTTGATATTCATTGTTACATGATGACAATGACCTGCAAACTGTGTGTTGATATTCATTGTACCCCTCTTTCCCCTCCCAGCCTTTGATGAAATGTTAAAATAACATTCCTAGATATATTTACGTTATTCCAGATGATATAATGGTACCTGCAGATGTAGCCAAGCATCCACATCATCTGGGATTTAAACTTTTAGAGAAAAAATAATGGCGTACTTCTTAAAACTTATGTTTTTTAGTGTTGTGTCTTAACTACCTATTTGGGTTATAGGCCTATGCTTATTAACTAACTACGCTAATGGTTTTAGGGATGAAGGAAGTTCGTATTTAGAGAAAGTGTACCCACATTTACTTGGAGGGAGAGTGGAAAACAATTTTGGAAAAACCACAATTAGAACACGAACCTCAATCTCCCCGTCATTGGCAGTCTAGCTTACTGTGAGAATAACCCCTTAGGCCATGTGACCACCGAAGTGGGTGTATTTATTATTAAAACTGATTTATACTTGTATTATGTGCGTACACAGGGTGTATCCATCTATGTGGGAAGAAACTGGGGTGTGGATAGTAGACTTCTAAACAGCATAGAAAGTCCTTATTAACATATGTCCTATATTTAATGGTTCCCCTAGATAAGGCCTTCTAAGGTTCTACTGAAATCATTAATAGCACTACTTAATACACACCTGTTCGTATAGCTGCAGCCCTGCCCGTATACCAGCAGTAATACGGCACTTACAAGAGGTGCAACAGGTGTGTATCAAGTAGGGATATTAGCAATTCTAGCAGAATATTGCAAGGCCTTATCTCGTAAACCATCGAACATAGGACATATGTTCATAAATACTTTTTGTGTTATTTATAGGTCTACTCTCCTCACCCCAGTTTCTTCGCACATAAATCGATACACCCTGTATGTTATATGGGCTACCTTACGCAGCCAGTACACATATATAAATTATTTCGTGTGTAGAACACCCAATTTAACAATGAACTGTCTTGTGTTCCAGAGCTTGTATCAGGTGAACTACATGTATCTACAGCCCGTAGTGGTGCTATCTATCTTGTTCGGCATCTGGGGGATTAGCATGACCATCAAGATGTTGGCTGAAGTACTCAAGGACCATCATATGCAGGGGAAGTTCTTGGTGCTCCAGTTTGTATTACTTCTGGCCAAGATGCAAGGGTTGGTGTTTCGTATTCTTGTGTGGGCAAGTTTGCTGCCCTGCAGGCCTCCAATCACACCAACCGTGTATGCTAACTGTGAGTTCATGTTTTGTCTTGAGGGTACTGAAGTGTGTTTTGAGTTATTTAAATCTTAAATATATTGAAAGGGAAGGGGAAATATATTGAAAGGGAGGGGGCATTATTTGTACGCTCTGGCTTATCACACTTTTAATCCCCAAAAAAATATTGTTGGGGACCTTCTTCAGTATTAATTTTAATTAGTTGAAAAATGACACCTGGACGCGTGAATTGAACCTGGGATATTTGGTTTAATGCACCAATTCTTTATCATTGACCTATCCAAGATTAGTCTTGTGTTCAGGGTCATTCTCCACTCATAGTTTGAGGAAAGATTAATATTATTATTGCTATTTAAAAATAGTATGTATTTAAGTTCTATAAACATGTTAAAAGTTTTTTTAACAATGAAAAAATTAAGGAAAGTCCTTCACCAGATTTATCTTTGAACAAAAGTTAGTTAAATCAGAATACAAGTGGTTACTCAACAAAATAATAAAATGTTAAAAATAATTCTAAGCTCACTTTAATAATCATAAGGCAAAGTAATATTTACCTAAAACCAGACTTAGCTATGTATTGTATACTTTAAAATATAAACTAAATATATTTAAAATAAAACATAGGTATTAAAAACTGAGTGTACTTCCTATGCAAAGGTCATATGTGCAGACAATTGAACACATCAATTATAAAAGACATTCTCTTTTTTTAAACCCCATTCAATGAAGTCAAGTACTTTTCTCTTCTTTCTTTGTGGCATAAGCAAAATATTGTTTAATTGTATGTTACTCTTTTCAAAGTAAAGTAATAACACAGAAGAAAGGACAATTTAGAAAATACATTTTATTTTCTATATTCAACATTGATAACATTTTAATAAACTGCCTTATTTGTATCTTCTAAGCTATTATTATTATTATCATCTATCAACAAAAGTTACATTTGCAGATCACATGACTTAAAGTATGATTTGAAAACAATTTTGATATCTTTGGTGACTATTATAAAGGGTTCTAAATACTGTGTTATTAAAATATTGATGAATGGATATGACTCTTAAAAAAAATTATTAATCACACCTATCATAGCTATGGGTAGGGTTACCAACTACGGATCCTGCAAAGAGTACATTCTAACAATTTATAATGATGACCAGGGCAGGGGTGAAGAGGAGCTATCAATTTTTCCCCCCATTTTTATCAATCCGATTGTTCTCCCCAGTACCTTTTGAATGTGTACCGGGCTAAAATCAATGTTTGTTGCAAAACTCATCAAATATTGGAAAGTATTACACTTCCCCAAACCAGCTACATAATAATGCCACCCGGCTGGCAATGTTTTCTGGGGAGAACACTGAATAGTTATGATGTTTCAAAAATAGTACAATTGGCCACAATAAGTAAACGGTAAGAATATGTTGTTTTACCACCTCAAAAAGAGTACATATACTCCTAAAAGAATACAATTATTAACTCTAGCTAAAGACAATAGTTAGTGTAGTGTAAGAACACTGGTTCTCGACATCAAGCAGGTATATGGTACTCATGTTTAGATTTAATTTATAATATGAAACTCATTTCTAGTGATTACAATTTTGTTGAGCACCTAAAATAACAAAAAAAAAGTAATAATAATAAAAAAATTTGTAAACTAGTTTTAAAATGTGGTTAAATAAATGGACCCATTTTTAAAAGAACCTAGCCATGTTGGTGAAAGCATAAATTATGTTTTATAAAGTTTAATTGCCGTTGAAAACTTTCATAGAAAGATAACTTCAGGATAGCAAGTATAGTATGGCCCCAATATCCACAGGTAATACGTTCCTAGAGCTACCGCGGTTACGTGAAACCATGGATAGTGCCGAAATATTATATAACGTTATATTCATGTAACAAACTTAAATACGGTAAAGTTTAATTGATGGATTATTCACAGTAAGACAGTACCAACATTAAATAAATTAATGATAGTGTGTACTGTACACTACAGTGTACATTACTGATAGTGATGATGATGATGATATGATAGCCCAATGCTCATAGTAAGCGCGCTTGTGATTCTAATAATATGGCCGGTTCTCGCTTGGTGTGTGATTTGAAACTTATAAACCAATTTTTATTTAGTTAAAAATAAATAAAATTTGGCAGCGGTAAACCGTGGATAACCGAATTAGCGGATACGGGGGCCTTACTGTATATTCAAAACTACAATACTTTACAAGATGATCAGGTATAATTATTAGAGTTTTTGTGATTGGTTCAGTGATCTACAATTCCCTGATGCTGGCGGAGATGGTGATCCTCGGGATTGTCGCCAGGCTACTGTACAGGAAAGAACTGCCGGACCTTGACTTCATAGAGTCGAGGACCCAACCCCAACAAGTGTATGCGGTGGGAGATATTTGCATCATACCTTCACCAGAGAAGATTTTAGCCTCCCAAGAACACAAGTCGGCAATGGAGCACGATAATAACAACGTAGCATGAGTGTCTAGCGGCAAAGATTATTTTAGATTTTGAGTTGTGTCCAACAAAATGTTCCAGAAGTTCACAAGATTTATGTCGAGTTCAATAGAAAGTGTGTTAAGGAGCAATACATGTTTCATATTTAAGATAAACAATAACCAAGCATATTCAAGTAAAATGAAAATTAGTAAATTTTCTACAAGTTGCAGTTAATATTAGTTTAAATCATAAGATTAAAATTTTTGAAAAAATTGAGGATATGAACCCCACATAAACATTCATGAAAAGGGTTACATAGAACTTTTGTTTTTAAGGGTGCAAAAATAATTTTTAGAGGTCTTAAATATTATGTTCAAATAAAGTGAGCTAGCCTAGATGAGTTTAGATCAAACACTGACATTTTAAATTTGAATACAAAAGTTACCAAAACCTTATAATTCACCGGTATAGTCCATAAACAATATAAATAGCCAGATCATTAAGTGTGTTTAGTTAGATTATACCAGTAGTCCTTTACTCTGGGATTCTACCAGTATAGTCCTTCACTCTGGGATTCTACTGATAAAGGTCTTCACTTTGGGATTCTACCAGTATTGCCCTTCACTCTAGGATTCTACTGGTACAATCCTTCACTCTGGGATTCTACCAGTATCGTCCTTCACTCTGGGATTCTATCGGTATAGTCCTTCACTTTGGGATTCTACCACTACAGTCCTTCATTCTGATGCTTGTGTCTGTGTTAACAAATTGTGTAGTATTCATTATCTCACTGCTGGATTGACTTGGCTAAAGAGATTTTAGAAAATATTTTAAATATAATAAAAAGTTGAAACTGTCTTGTGTTTGTAAAAGGATTTTTTTTTTAATTTTTTTTTAAAATGGTTGCAATGATCGCACCCCTACTGAATGTAATTGAGTCACAAGATTATCAGTGTTTGCTGCCTTTTAGCCTAGCAGATTTCAACCAGATTTTAAATTTCTAATAATTGGTTAGACTCTTATTTTAACTACTACCTATATGCTGTGGAAAATGTTTTTTTTCTCCACTTTTATATATACCTCTATCATCAGCTTCAGCAGTCACTTTAACAAGACAAATGACATCGAGTGGAACAAATTATATTCCCTTACAATGAGAGGCTTAACAAACATAGCCTTGTGATAGCATGCAATGTTAGGCTGTCAGTGCATAGAACATAATAATAAGTTACACTTGAATGATTGCATAGAACATAATAATAAGTTACACTTGAATGATTACATGAAGGAGGAAATATGGCAAGAGCTCCATGTTGTTTATATAATTACTTGTTTTAAAGTTTCGCCATGTAACAGTTTAAAAAGTATAAGTATGTTGAAATTGAACATCATAAACAATACAATTCAAGTGAAAGTTAAAATGAAAAACAAGTAACGGTAGGGTTGCAAAACTGCTTAGAGTTAAATAGACAAATACTTCAGTAGGTAGTAGTAAGAATTTTAATTAGACATATAGGTATATATCAAAACGAGGAAATAAGCATATTAGCAATATTGGTGTACAGTTATCAAAATAATTACATAATATAAACTTGCATTAATAGTTTGTTAAAATAGTAATTCCTTGGTAATTTGGTTAGTTTTGATCAGCTTCATTTTTATTTGAAAAAAACACATACTAAGTGAAAATTAATTAAATATCTATATTTAATAAATTTTCAATTAGGTTTTTTACATTATATATATATTTAATTTATTTTTGTTTAGTAGGTTTATGTGTATACATACACACACACACACACACACACACACACACACACACATATATATATATATATATATATATATAAAACTGTACCAGAATCTATACCTGCATAATATTGTACACCTCCACTCTTTTTTTTATATCTTGACAATGACCAAAAAAAATCATTGGGAAATGTATTTATCAGTATTCCTTCTATAACTTATTATAATTAATTTTTTTCCAATGGTCAAATTAATTAATTAAACTAATGTATGTCCAATGGTCAACTTAATTAATTAAACTAACATGTTTTATAGAAGGCAAAGGACCTACTTCAATCTAGAATATATTTAAAAATGTAAATTTGTATGTAGAATGTGTTTATAATTAGATACAAAATAAAATTTGAGTTTGGGACATACTTCATAATGGAATAAAGACTGATCCTGTGACAGATTAATTCTTTGAGTTTTTTTTATTTCATATTGAAAACCTACTGTGATCAAATAATTATGTTTGTCTATATTCTTATCAATTTTAAGCTAACAGATATGAACCCAACTTGATATGCACAGCTCATTCCAATAAAGCTATGTGATCTAGAGACCAGTGGTTTATCTTGGGGTACATATACCTCCAGGGGTATGAGAATACATCTTAGGGGATATATACAATTTAAATATATATATATTGTACATTTACTCACTTTGCTCGTTGGGGGCTCCACCCCCAAACTCCCATTGAGTTTTATTTGCAAGTGGATGTAAATTAATGTAATTCCAGCGTTGTTTTGAACGTAACAACTTAAAGTTACCGGTATTGTATTGTATTGTTCACACATTATTTTAGTTTCTTCATACTTATAGGAAAGCTAGAATCATCAAATTTGGCACACTTATGGCAATTGGATGTGCCAATATTTCTGCCAAATTTTATGATTCTAGCTTTCCCATAAGTGTGTCAGAAAATTAAAAAATGTGTGGAAAATGTGCAAAATTTACTTAAAATCAAAAAGTCTAACACTATCTAAGGTATAACCGAGGGAGACATGACAAAAAGCAATAGGAGCAAACTTGTGGATCTCGCCAAATACGTAGCTGCTGGTGCAATCCGTTTTTTGATAGGTCTTACCGTTTACCTACAAGAGACCTCCAACTTTAAAATTGCTCCACCATTTTGAATTTTTTTCAGGGGTTAATTAACTATTTGGAATTTTCCCATCGGTTACAGGCTAGAAGTCATAGGTTTGCCAAATTTCAAGTTTCTAGCTCATCTGGAAGTGGGTAAACATTAGTGTCAGTGAATGAGTGAGTCAGCTATATGGCTTTATAGTAGTATAATATATATGTATATAGATGTATATATATATACATCTATATATATATCATTTAAGACTTATTATTGATTGCATTATTTTGCATATAATTTATTTTATATGTAGATAATAAAATATGTTTAGCTTGCTTTATGCAACAACTTTGTGGATAAAAAGTTAAAGAGAAATTGTATCTGGGGGTACATGAACAAAAAATGTTGAATACCATTCATCTAAGACTACCTATATCTAGTTCTCTCTTTGGACATTGCCAAAACATATTTTTATTGTGGCGCATGCCATATTTTTCCGATGTTTGTACTTAGAAAAAAATAGCATTGTACTATATTTATGAGAGAGTACTAGGCACACCGATAATATTTTCAAGTTTCGTAAAAAAATATGTAGGAAGGTCAAGTAGAGATTTAATTATGACATTTTTGCAAAATTTATCATTGAAAGTAAATTGATTTGATGTTTTGATAATTTTTTTTAAAACTTTAAACTTAAAAAGTAGGTTTTTAATGTTAAAGAGACAAGAAATGTAGATTTAATTTTGGAATGAAATACATTTTAAAATAAAAAACAACAATCAAAATAATGCAGAATTTCTAAGCGTCCCAGTATGTGCCCCCTTAACAATTTGGCTCTTTCAATGTTTATTACATTTTTATCAATGAAATATTTTTCCTTTCAACTTATTTAAACTTTGAGCAACAAAAGCACCCCTAAAGAGAAGCTAGGATGGGGTGGGCGGATTTGCCTAGAAAGTAGCAACATTATGGGTGTCATTATATGTAGCAACATTAACATAAAAGTGGGGGATTTTAAAGATATGAATAAGCTTGATTTACAAAAATGAATGTGTGTTGTAGGCAGTCAAATTAATATTTGATAAGCATTGGAGATCAATATTAAATATTTATTTTAAAAATACGGTACTTATTTACATAACTACATTCTGTTACTCTAAGACAGGGCTATTCAATTGGCCCGTGGATTGAAAGTCCAACTGATGTATCATTGGAGATGTGTCATATAGTTCAGACAGTATGTAGAGGTGCCTGACCTTGAACGGCCAGAGAGATCTTCAGTCTCTTATCAGTGGTGGAGGAAGCTGCAAGCCCAGTGTTACTCGGTCCTTAGCGCCACCAACATCGTGTGTTTACAAGGGAGTGCAAGCTTACCCTCCAGCGGCGTGCTTCCCCCACTCTAGACCCGGTATCTCTCCCTCCAAGTGTCCCCCACTCTAGACTCGGTATCTCTCCCTCCAAGTGTCCCCCACTCTAGACTCGGTATCTCTCCCTCCAAGTGTCCCCCACTCTAGACTCGGTATCTCTCCCTCCAAGTGTCCCCCACTCTAGACTCGGTATCTCTCCCTCCAAGTGTCCCCCACTCTAGACTCGGTATCTCTCCCTCCAAGTGTCCCCCACTCTAGACTCGGTATCTCTCCCTCCAAGTGTCCCCCACTCTAGACTCGGTATCTCTCCCTCCAAGTGTCCCCCACTCTAGACTCGGTATCTCTCCCTCCAAGTGTCCCCCACTCTAGACTCGGTATCTCTCCCTCCAAGTGTCCCCCACTCTAGACTCGGTATCTCTCCCTCCAAGTGTCCCCCACTCTAGACTCGGTATCTCTCCCTCCAAGTGTCCCCCACTCTAGACTCGGTATCTCTCCCTCCAAGTGTCCCCCACTCTAGACTCGGTATCTCTCCCTCCAAGTGTCCCCCACTCTAGACTCGGTATCTCTCCCTCCAAGTGTCCCCCACTCTAGACTCGGTATCTCTCCCTCCAAGTGTCCCCCACTCTAGACTCGATATCTCTCCCTCCAAGTGTCCCCCACTCTAGACTCGGTATCTCTCCCTTCAAGGGTCCCCCACTCTAGACCCGGTATCTCTCCCTCCAAGCGCCACCACATAACGGCTGAGCTATATAACATATTCTTGCTTTTGACCTTGAACAATGCAGGTGGCGGGAGACAGGGAGGCTGAGAGTGACTCACACCTCTTCTTCCCTCCACCCAACAGCGGCCGATGTCTCGCCAGTTGATATTTGCCTGGCTTATAATCTGTGCATTATTTATAGTAATAGTGGAGTGCTTTGCTTGTAATTAGTCTTATTGTATTTTTCCCACTAATGGTTTATATTTTAATAACAATTATATATGTCTAAATGGTTTTGACAGGGTATACTTTTTCATATTTGCTAGGCCTAATCCTATTCTAGCTTTTAAATTTTTTTAAATTTCACTGAGATATATCAATAGTATATATAATATCTAACTATGTTTCACTCCTCCCCCCACCCCTTTTAAACTACAAAAGTATAATCTAACAACGTTCCAAATTACTGCCAGATTGAATTAAATGTTTGACCCAACAAATATTATGATTTTTTGGAGTGGCCCGCTTTGATAACTAAATGAATATCCCTGCTCTAAGAGAACAGATCATATTTCTCACAACAAGGTTATTGGTAGTGTGAGTTGCTTTAGCCAGATAAGATGCCAATACTGAAAAACGTATTAATTATCTAAGACTTTGGCTGGACAAATTTATGGATAAAGTGTAAATTATTATTGTAAAATAAACTAAACATATTATTATAAGATAATTAAAACAAACGCTTAATAATTCCCAAAGGTCAGAAAATCCATTTCCAAGTGTTCTTATTAAATTTTTCATTTTATATAAAGAAAGGTATAGCTAAGAAAAAATGTACTCACATTTATGTGAAAGTAGAGTGTGAAACCACCTATGGAAACCAACCTCGGGACACCTGGCTGAGATTCAAACCCCTAGCTCCCTGTCATCAGCAATACAGTCTGTTGCAAGAGCAACACCTAAGACCCAATGACAACCAATGAGTAGGTTGGGCCAAGTAAAATTACACATTTGGCAACGCTAATTTCAATACATATCTTCAAATGTTTTTGTAGAGCCTAGTAAGTACAGCAATGAGATCATTTTGTTTCTGTTCATGTAATAGAGCGATGGTAAAATATCCATTTAGCAGGAAACACTACGAGCTGATAGTATATTCAAGATGAAACCAATTTAAAAACTATTATTTAAATAAATTAACTTTTTAAATATGTAATATACTTTCAGATTCCAAAGACTCAAAGATTTGTCCAATTCCTAATTTTAAGACATTACTGTTTGTATTATAATATAATTGCAAGAATCGTGTAAATGAATTCTACCATTTAGATGAAAAACCATAGCTTCTCAGAATAGCATTTTAAAAATATATTCAAATAAAGTTTTAATGAAAAGAATAAATGGCTGATATGTTTTTGTCTGTGAAAAAGGGGAATGGTTATGTCCATATCAAAAGGATTTCTGAATAGGTTTATGTCATAGGCGTGAGAAGCATGGGTGCCATGGAACCCCCACAAGCAAAATTTATAAAAAAATGGAAGAGTTTGAGTGACAAAAAAACGACGTAGCTATTTTTCTTTTTCTGTTTTAGAAACCGCGTCGATGAATATTACAAGGCTTGAGATCCTGTCCCTATTCTGCCCAATGGATGGCTTGTAATTTATGATGTTGGTTTTTCAAAGAATAATCTTGTAAAATAAAACAGTGAATCTATCTTGTTTTTAATTTATTGTAATTGACAAAAATTCAAACAGATTCTCAGGGGGATAGGGGTGTTGATCCTGCCCCCTTCATCTTCTAAATGGTACCCCCATCAGTCACACCCTGCACATGTTTATGGATTATATAATAGTATGCAAGTTTCAAGTGACATAGCTCAAGAGGCATCAACTTTTTGAGGAGTAAGTATTGCATACGTACTAATCTAAGACATTATATATTGAGTGATTTTTGAAATTCGAGAAAACAAATACATTTTTGACATTTGCTATATTCATAGATATACAGTGAATTTAATAATAGTCACATGGTACTCTTCCTTTACCATGAAATATAATCTTTTAGTGCTTGTTTCCACTATTTGTACAGAGCCATAGTGTAATCAGTCAAGGTAAGACTACTATGTAATTCAAGTGTGCATTCATATGAAAACACACACACATGACCAGTAATAAAATTAATTCTGTAGGCTTGCCTTCGGAGATAACAAAATTAATTTTAAAGTTTATTTAATATGTACAAGACAAACAGAAAGAATGTAGCTACATGGAGTTTATTTGATGGTAACTACGGGCAGACATTAAATACTTTGAACGCTATAAATTTGTTTAACATTTATAAACTCACATATTACTTGCTCACTCCAAGTGCGAAAACTTACACTAAACACTTCTTAAATAAAGGTATAAGTGGTGGCATACCTGGGTGAGGTGAATTTCAGGGAAAAGGGGCATTGCCCTTTTTAAATATATTTTCCCTCCTCAATTTTATTTCACTTCCCTTTTTATTTTCAAATAAGATATGATTAAAAACCAACTCCAAATAGCTCCTTAAGGCATCAAATTTAATAAAAAAAAAAGATGAGGTTTATTCTAAATATCTTCTAAAGGCAGCAAAATTTCAAAATTTTTTGGACAAAATCTAACTTCTCATAGGTTCTAAAAAAAATGTTGTTCATATAAAAAGCTTAAAGGCATACACTGTCAAACTTGGCTGGGGAAGGGCCCTCGTAGCTCTTGAGAAATGGGAGGGGAGGGGCATGCATAGGGTGGTGTTAAAAGTCCATCAAAACCTATTTTGGTCAATTACATCACTCAAATGACTCTAAATACCAATGTGATAAAAAAGTATTGAAAAGGAAGTATAAGATGTTGGGGCTGTTTGTGCCCTGGGTAGTCAATCCATTTTTCCAATGACCCTATCTACAGTCAGATACAGATAGGAATAAACACTTTCGACTATTATTTAGATAATTTCCTATATTCATACGACCATGTGATCATGATAGATATCATAAATGCCTTCAAAATAATAATAATAAATAATAATAATATATCAACATTTTTACTATTTTGACCACAAAAAACCTGTATTGTCTAAAAAGCTCTTCCTACTAAAAACAAAAGTAGAGAAAATTGTTTTGTTCATTTACTGACATTCATAGTATTAGCTTAAAAAACAAAATTTAACATTTGGAATAAGTATACCAGTTTAACCTATATAATAATTAACTAATTAACATTAGAAAAGTATTTACACAACACATATTTATTACACACACTTATCTTAGGTAGGCTGTTTATATTTTCACAAACCACAACCAGTTGGGTGGCCGATAGCTGAACTGCATTTACCCCTTACTTAACCTATCCCTGCCCTCTCATTCTTCCTTTATTTTGCCGACTCACTTGCGAAGTGTTCTTGGAACTACCTTTTGAATAGTTTCAACTTGAAATGTTTTTGTTTCCAAACCTCAAAATCTCCCCACTTACACATTTCTCCCCACATTCACAATTACTTCCTATTTCCTTTGTCAATATTTAGTCATAGTCTACACAGCTTTGTTAACTAATGAACACAATCACAAACTGTTTTTAAAAATGTACTTTGACATTACAATGGTGGCGACAAGCCAAAAACCCACATGTTCTTGTTTTGTTTAAACCAGGGATGGGCAAACTAAGACCCACAGGCCAAATACAGCCCGCAGAATAACTAACTAAAATGTGTCGCATTGTGAAGGAGACTTTTTTAAACACAACAAAGCTTTAATTTTTTACAACTAGGATAAAATCAACTTTCCCTAGCTTTGTAAATCTTGCCCAAATATATATGGTAATGTTTGCATACTCATTTTCATACGAACAAGTGTTTTTAACCATAAAACCTAGTAAAAGTGATCTTATAACAGACTTACTGATGAGCAACTATCTTCCCTCTTGAAAATCACCTCCTCAAAGTTTTACTCATCTCACACATCATATAAATATCCTGTACGAACTTAAAAACATACTAAACCCTAAACCACTAAGGTATTTATGATTGCTATATTATATTCCCAATGTATTTAAATTTATTCATATCAGTCTATTACCATTTTTTTTTCTAGGCCCTTCTGTAAGTAGCTTTGCACATCCCTGGTTTAAAATATATTAAGGCAATATTATTTTATGTTCAAATTTCGGAGGGTGTTTATATGAATTATCCATTGCTGTGGCAATATTTGAGCAGTATAGGGACTCAAACTTTGCTGGTCCTAATGAATTAAAATTGTAATTTAAGTTTAAATACACATTTAAATTTGTACTAAACAAACTTTTGAAATTCAGCTCAAAAACGAGAATCTTGTCCATGTCCACTCATGATTAAGATTTTAGCACTCTCAGTACTGGGTGAAGATTATGTACTTACCTGCAGAAACCGGCCAATTTTAGGGTTTTATAAAAAATTAATCTCTCCACAGCCCCACAATGGACTTTAAAAGTTCAAAGAGCAGTTTGGAGCTACATTCATCTTTATTTTGAATAATTAACCTAATGGGAGATTTTGTAAAGTGCTCTTATTAGGAATTTGAGTAAAAGTACTGTGTAAAAGGCAAAAATAAAAGTTATAAAAATAATATACAATAAACTCACACAATCATGTGGTTATGTAGAGTTAGGTAATAGGCGTTGTTGTGTACAATAGAATGTGCTTATAGGGTCATGATGAATAGCTTCATAAAGAATAATCCTAATTCTAAATGCTACTTGATTTGTAAATAAATTTACTATAAAATTATATTTTATTGACTATATACCTACTCGCGAGATATCACAATGGACTGTAGTCTATACTTTAGAAAAAATAATAGTTTATATGTAATGAATCATTCAAGTGTTTATCATTCAAAAACATATTATTCATAATTGAAGAATAATTTAGGCCCTATAATATTAAATAATATTTTCACGTCTACATTTATTAGATATGCCTACTATAACATAGCATTCACTTTTGTAAACAGCATTGGATTCTATATTTTATCACCAATTCCACCAATTTTTCTATCATTGTCATCTATATCATCAGCTAAATTCACTATTTCTGTATTTTCACTAACAAATAAAGCTTTTATCCTCACCATCATTTATGCAGCACGAACACAAGAAACAGAAGAGGATGCTATCCTTCACGCTAAGCATTCCTGAACTTGAGCTACTTGGAAGGTAAAATGCAGGGTTGACCTAGTTATAAAAACTCCACTCAGATGTGGAGTCAAATGCCATCTATGACCACAATTCAGAACTAACAGTCCAACTATTGCATAGCACTAACCAAACATGTAGAAAACACGGGCAAAGATTTTATGTCGATTTAAATTAAAGACCTCGTAGAATTGACGGGCTTAGCGAAATTCGAAAGAACGGCCGCCCATAAATTTGACGGGTTTGGTGTCAAGAGTGTTACATTTTTGTGCGTGTAAAATAACTATGTTAGCAATATGAGGAAATAAAAATTTTAAATCCTAAATTGAATAATAAAATGAGGCTATAGGTACTATATTAATACTAATTATACGTCTGTTCCAAAATTGAACCCATTATGTTTATGTCATTTTGGTTTCATATTTCTCTTAAACACAAACTGTTCTGAAGCCATTTAGTCCCATTGTTTTAAAATGTCTCTAATATTCTAGGTTGTTGCAAAATTCTTAATCCAGCGGGTGTGGATAAAAAAGATGGAAAGAAATTGTATATTGAAAATTACAAGCTATCTTAATTTCATGTATTTTTCAAGAAGCTTTTAAAATTTTATAACTAAGAGTAAAGGAATTGAGAAGAGAGTTTCTGAAAACCAAAAACAACTATGGACAAGTGAAAATCTGGCATAAATGAGGTAATGAACAAGTATTCATAGATATAACATGGGCTTAATATATTGATAAAGATGTATGTACCAATATATTTGATATGTGTATACATTTTATATTTGAATAAATTTGATAAAGAAACTACATGATATTTAAAAATAAAATTATTAATAAATCGTATTATGCAAATTTTATTTCACCTTTCACATTATGATTTGAGTTACTTATGATATAAGTGAAGAGTGAATGAAGACCAATATTTATAAGATATGACATTAGTAAAAATATATATATATATTTAATGTCTTTTTTTTAATATGATAGGAAATGTTCAAAGCATTTGTACAAGGCATTATTATGTTTTTAGTGGAATTATAGAACGGTAGGTTTAAAACATGCAAAAAAAAGCTCATTATTGACCAAATAAAACCAATATTAGTTTTATTATTTTATTGGTATCAATACTATTAACATAGATTGAAATGAACTTTGGTTTTGGATATAGCTATCAATGGATAAATCTTTCAATTATATCGAATATAATTGAAAATGAAACCTAGATAAAAGAATAGAACCAGGAACATTTGTATTAGTGTGCCAATGATTTTACTTCTAAACTATACAGGAATCGTCTCTTTCTTGGTGTTATTCTCAACTTTTAGCATAAGGCAAAGTCTGTGATGGGTGCATTTTTCAGGCAATAACAATTTATACAAACTAAAATATAAGTTTGATAGTTAAACTTGTTTTAAATACAGGCTTATCTATTGTGATTGTACTTGTAAAACACTTCACAAATATCCTGGAAGTTTTTAATTAATTAATTTGGTACTAGATAATTGATTAGCTTAGATACTATCTGCTTGCTCTTTGCTATAGACGATTTTCTTTCGAAGAGTTTCATTGGACAAAGTCTCAGACTTTCCCATTAGTTGGCATGGTCATGTGATAAAAAAATATGGACTGTGTAGATGTGATTAAAATTGCCAAGTTCTATGTGGATACGGAGTTTACAGACTATTTAGTCGAGGATGACCCGCTTCTGCGGCCGGATGATATAAGGTCTCACTCTCGTATTAGACTGGCTGATGACGGGGATAGTGAGGTACCTATCGCAATCTGGTATACTGAGGATGGTTTTTCCTAAATGGTTTCTCACTTCCCTTCCATGCAAATGGGAGTAGATTACCTCTAAAATGCTTCCTTCCTCATTCCTACCACATTTGAGTAACTATCATAGGTACATATAACCTGAACAGGTAGTAAGAAAAGGTGGTAAAAAAATCGTAGGGGATGTACACTCCATTTACCCATATCTTTTAGGCTGCACCATGTGTAACCATGCAAGGTAAGCTTGATACCTTTCTGCATGAATGAGGGTTGTTTACAAGAAAAAGACTGTTTTATGATTAAATTATTATTACCGCGTCTTACTACCCGTTCGGGTTATACGCACTTACGCTAATGTGCAATGGTAGGGTGATTGTGAGATGAAATGGAGAACCTACAGTTTAACGTGGGATCCGAACCACGGTGGAGGTCTGACATTCCTCACATTCACAAGTTTTGATTAATAAAAATTTACTGTTAGTCATAAAATTAATATTAACTAAAATTAATAAAATGTTACGGCACAATAATTGTGAGCTTTATTAACATTTGCTCCATATTTTCATATCATCCCTAGGGGAACACCCAGGCAGCACTCCAGAGATTGTTTTTAAATGTACTTTTGCACCCGTTTGGGTTATTCACATTTTTACACTAATGGGGTGGAAAGGAGGAAGATGTAATTTAGAGGAAAGTACTAACATTTACATGATGGGAGAATCAGAAATCATTTAGGAAAAAACACCTCCATTACACTAGGCTAATGCTCAAACCCCGATCACCCCTTCACCAAAAATTCAGTCTATTGTCTTAAACATTCGACCTTCAACGTGGGTAGCACTGCAGTGGTTGTTATCGGTATCACAATCAACTTAATGTTCATGCAACATAATATAAGAACTCGAACAGCACAGAAAAAATGAATTTTGACTTTTAAAAACAATTCAAAAATAAATAATAATTTATTTTACATATTCTCAATCATTTACAATTTCGTTGTTGAGAAATTGGTTTGCAATGTATTAACGTTGCAATGTATTAACGTGTCAGTCACTTACCCCACTCTTAAATGGATCCATCATGACGTTTGTCTACCTGTTGGTCTTCTCGTGTCGACCAGTTTAATGTCGATCTCTTGATCCTCCCCATACATGAGTTTGTCAAGCAGTTGCTCTAAGTCGTGTCGACCAATTTACACATCTAGCCTTTTAAAATATTTGCTTACATTTTGTTGATTGTTTGACCATTGATAATTTGATCCTACTCGTGTCAACCGGTATTTTGTCAATCGGTTTATCTGTCTTTTATTAGATTCAAATAAATTAAAATAATATAAATACATATTTGTTTTTTTAACATAATAAAGTTTTAAAATTATATATTTATTCAATCCAAAATCTTTACTCAATACTAGGCTTTATTAAAAGCTCGTATGAGATCGACTCAAATAAAAGAAACTTGGGATCACAGAACCCTAGAAGCAGGTTTAAGAATTAGTGCTTTTATTACAAAGGTTTGAATTTAATATCAATTTTGAATTGATACAACCCATTTTCTGATAAATTAATTAACTGATTCCTCTCAATATTTTGGTTTAAAAAAATTTATTTTCGCAATTTATGAATGGTACTTCACAGTGACTTATGTTCCAAGTAGACCTGGCCAGTGGCCTGTTCTATGATGATGATGATGATGATGATGATGATGATGATGATGATGATGATGATGATGATGATGATGATGATGATGATGATGATGATGTACAGTACTCAACAAAGAAATGAGGAATTTTACTATTAGCTAATAATATTTTTTTTAAAAAAGTAAAGACATTTGATTTATTTTAGAAAGATTCTTAAGATATTTAAATATCTTGAATAAATGTATGTACTATTATTTATAAATACGAAATTATTTAAGTGCTACCAGTAAAAATTATTTAAGATACAATAGTTAAAAAGAGTTCCTTGAATTGTTATTGCATAAAAACAAAATCTTTTAGTTTCTATAACAAAGCAGGGTTTGGTATAGTCTGACTCAATAAAAAAGAAAATCTGCGAGTATAAAAGTGTTAATTAACTTTGCAAAAAAAAAAGCCACTCTCCAATTTGTTAATAAAATAAGGTTTTTCACTAAATAGGGCCCAAGAGGGCACTATCTCCAGTGAAGTGTGCCAGTTCACATGTCTTCGGTATCCGAATCCGAGTCGTCTTCAACGGCAGCCTTGGCAGATTTCTCGGCCTCGAGGAATATCTGATGAGGGACTCGTTCATGGAGGCCATTAGTCGCAGCACCCACCCAACTTAGCTCCAACTCAAATTGTTTATCCTTCAGTTCGTCGTGAACAAGGTAGATACTAGTGAACAAACAAACAAACATCCATCCATGTGAAAGATGAGAATTAACAAAGCAAAATCTCATCAAATTAGAAGAAGTTGTGAAAAACTTCTGTCCAAAAACTTTGAAGTCTAAACTGAAAAACTATTTTAAATAAATGTATTGTGATTAAGAATTTTCTAGTAAGCCTGTGTGTGAATGCCATTTTGATTTTGGGGAAATAATTTTCTATTTTAAAAATAATTTCCTAGCTCACTGTATGTTATGTAAAGATGATTCTACAGTGGATAAATACCATCTAGTCCAGTGTAGCATTCTGAAGGGTGATTATTTAACTCATTGCAATTGGGATGCAAGAAGGCAAATGGAAAAACTTCAGCATTTTAGCCATTAGCAACCAAAAAACTTTTAATAATTGTTACAGATTAAAAGAGAAACATATTTAAACTAACCTGAATTAATTAAAGGGGGCCAAGTTTTCTTGTTCATAAGAAGAATGGCTAAGACAGGGATTTTTTAAACTGAAACAGAATGCCTGTGTATCTCTTACCTATTAAACCTCTCACTCAACAGTAATGACGAAAAGTTTTTTCCTCAGTTGAGCCAGGGTAACATGGAAAATAGTTACTAGAATACTCACATAAAGCACTGTTATGCCCCAAAATATACTAGTAATTCCAACTTTCTTTGTTTGCCATGGTCGCAAGATAAAAACGACAATCAACAATAATAGAGTTTTCTTGATGTAAATAAATGATGAATAGTTAAGGTGTATTTCATGTATAACTCTGTTTTCAAAGTGGTTTTGTCATTATGTTGGGATAAATGCTTGTTTTTGTGCCTTAAATTATTGAGGTATAAGAATACCATCAATTATTTACGTGTTATATATATATATATGCTCAAATGTGTTTACATAGGTAGTCAGAAAAAAAAGAAAAGGTTAATTAATCTCTAGTAAAACACTTTAAAATTGGTACAGATATGATTTTTTTAGGAATGAGGAATGGAGGGGTAGGAGGGGAATAAGTTAAATGATTATTAAAAATGTATAAATAGCACTCATAACAAACATTCACTTGACATATTTAAAAAACAGAATTAATTATTTTATTTTCAGCACTGCTTCTTACTAGCTGTTCAGGTTAGACCCATATGTACTGTTTACGCTAATTAGTTAGGGATAAGGAAGGTTGAATTTAGAGGAAGTGTACCCATATTTGTGTGAAGGGAGAGTGGAAAACAATTTTGGAAAAACTACTCTCAGTACACCCGACCAGGCTTCAAACCTTGATCTCTCTGTAACACAGGAGTGAAGGCTAATACTATGCAGCCGCTGAAGCAAATAAGAGTTTATTCCCAACGGTATTTTTCACTTATTCCAATTTTCTTCAAAAAATCCTGAATACCACTGGTGGGAATTATTATAAAATTGTTCACATGAAATGTTCTTAAAATTATATTGTACGATTAAATTTTGCTTTATAGATTCAGCAGACAACCCCTGTCTCGCTTTTACCCACTGACCACCGCGAAAATGTATGACTTGGCATTTTGAAAAACAATCAGGGCACCAACAGACAATGAGATCTTTTTTTAAATTAACCAATTAAGAAAACAATCTTAAATTAAAATGTAATATAATCACCCACTTTGGTGGCCGAATGTTCTAAGGCATCACTTTTGTCATAGACTAGAATGCTGTTGACTGGGAGATAAGGGTTCAAATCCCGGTCGAGCGTAATGCGAGGGAGGAGGGTTTTCTTAAATTATTTTCCACACTCCCTCCATACTAATGTGGATACACTTCCTCATCCCTAACACATTGACGTATTTAGTACATAGGTGTACAGTCCAAACAATGTGAAGTGTGAAGTGGTGGTAATGACGAGGAAGAGGATAAGGCCTAGTAAAGCTTGTGAAGTTTGTGAGGCACATGTTAGCTGTCACGAGGAGAAATATTATTAGGAATGAAGAAGATTTGGGGTACAGGGAGTACATGAGATAGTAGAGGAGGAAAAACTGAGATGGTATGGGCATGTAATGAGGATGGAAAAAGAGAGGATGTTGAAGAAAATGTTGGAAATGAAGTATGTGGGGAAAAGACCGCAGGGGAAGCTAAGAAAGAGATGGGAGGAGCAGATAATAGATAGTGTTCAAGAGAGGAAAATAATGGAATAAATTAAAGGTGGAAGAGTGGTGGAAGGATAGAGGAAGATGGAGGCATTTTACTAAACTGACCAAGCCACAGGCTGGAAACAGATGATTATGATGATATTAAGAGAAGATATCATAGCTCGACTTAACCAAAATAATCATCTATCTGTTTAGAAACATGTGTGGTCCTCCAAAAATGACACCAGTCATGTTTGGTCAGTAGACATAAATTACGCTGTACTCACATCCTAGCAGCTTCCTTCACCAATTCTCTACACCCCATGTCCTGCAGTTTCAGCTTCTCAATCTCGGTCTTGGCCGCTTGTTTCGCTTTACCAACTGCACATCCAAAATAACCCTGGACATAGTCACACAAAATTCAAGTGTTACCAGACGGCTGATTTATTTTCAATTTCTATCTTAATAAAATTACAAAACAATTTTCTTTGTTATGTCTAAATGGCATTTATTTAACTATAAATGTGTGTGCAATAATAGTGAGAAAATGAGAGTGTGAAGGGTTTGTGAAGATTTAATTTGCAGAAAGTTTTAACACCGGTCTGGGTTTTATCTGTATACATGCTAATGATGCAGGGATAAGATAGTGGGAAATCATTTGAGAAAAACTAACCTCAGTACACCAAGCCAGGGTTTGAACCTATACCTCGTCCCCAATGGACCAAACTAAACAAGCCTGATGTTTAAGCCACATGACCACCGATGCAGGGTGTATGAAGAAATAAGTGAGGTTTATTTGTTTCTATCAAGGTCTAGTTCATCCATCTTTCCAGTTTGGCTCCACTTTATTATCACTTACAATATTTTTACAGTTTATTTACAATCTTTTCACACAGACCTATGTTTATAAATTCATATACTAGATCAACTTTTGACTTGGTGGTGTTGTTTCAACAGCTATAGTTAAAGTTTTGTTTAGTTGTGATTTTGATCCTGGTCTTCATTAATGTTATATAATTAATCAACACTCCCTTTCTCTCTAGTAAGTAGTAAAATTTACACATGCACACCAGTACTTTATCTATAGTAGGATTTTTAGAGAAAGAAACTTTTACAAACTACAAATACATATTTTTGCAGTCAACATTGATGGCATTTTACTATATTAATAGGGTAGTTTTGAGTATTGAAAATGTCTTTTAGAAGGCTTGACATATGACTACAAGAGAGTAGCACCATTCTTTTGTCAAATTAAACATTGAAAAGAGGATAGAAGTGCAAGTCCTACAAACTTAAGATATAATTGTAGGTCTACAATCTTCTGGTGTGTAGGCCTACTATCCTCTTTTCAATGTTTAATCTAATATTGCAGTTTGGCACCATTTTTAATTTATTCTAGATGTTAGCTAAGGCTATATCTCATAAAATTGGAATGAACTTACATATGAAACTCCTGAAGGATCGATCATATACATAACAGGTCCATCTTGCTCGTATGTGCCCAAGATTATGCTACAACCGAATGGCCGCACAGCACTGTACAGTGTGTAGGCGTGCATGTACATTGCCACACGCTCATTGAGGTACTTGAGCGGGATGTTTGTGCCATACTGAGCTCGATAGTTGGACGCCTCGGACCGCGCAGTCTCCACAATCTGCCTAGAGTCTGATATCAGTCCAGAAACAGCCTGCAACACAAATAATATGGGGTGATTTTATAAAATATCTCTAGCATCCATACTAAGAATTAATTGTATGCTACAACCTTATACATCAGGCATGTCATATGTGCAACACATACATGTGTGAACAGTTGTTTCTTACTTTTGAAACGGAACTAAACATTTGAGAGATCATTACTTATGGAAACACATTCAACATCAACTATGAAAGTGACTTTAACACAAGATTTAAAGCCCTGACTTCACACCATTGCTGCAAATAAAATGTTTCAAACTTAGGATAAAAAATATAGATGACTGTATTGAATTTTTTTGAAATGCGATTCTTTCAATATTTTCAATTTACAATGCATCTCTCATGATCAAAAAAGTTCAACACACAATACATACACAATCTAAACAATAATAAAATGTTTACATACATAACTATTTGCCATAGATTTGTAAAATTATTTAAAGCTATTTTAAATATTTCTCAGTTTAGAAGTGTAAGCTGCAACCAACTAAAATACTTGTGAGCTTACAATTAATGTAAAATAAACCAAGCTAGAAAGATTATTACCAAAATACAAAGTCCTAAAAGAGAACAAAGACATCATCATCATCATCGGCCAACCTAGTGGTATAGTGGTCAACGCCACTAGCTGCATACCTAAAGGTCTTGGGTTTGATTCCTGACTGGTATCAAGGGATTTTTTTCAAAAGGGGAATACCGTAATTCCCACAATCACCAGGGTTTGTTTAGTTAGGTTTAACATCTTCATTGGCTTCACCTAGTCATATTCACTACTATCATCCTTTCACCTCATCAGGACATAAAAAGATCCTCCACTAAAAATATTTAAAAGTAGTAAATTCAGTCGTCCCCCGGACTTCGGTACATTAGTCTTGGCTTATCTTTCCATAAACTGAGCTACAGATTGATGTAGCCCAGACACACCATTATTGTTATTATTATCATCATCATCATTGGGCGTTTGAGCCTTTGGGGGTTGTCTGGCACATCATCTTCCAATCCTGTTGATCTCTCAAATTTACTCTTTCTGTCATGTGTCTCCAAACCACTCCTTTAGCCTCCATGTTCTTCTGTGCTTGGTCCATCCTTCTTGTCAGTGGTCTTCCAATAGGTCTTTCACTCTTCTCCTTACTCTGTAGAGCTCTCTTAGGCATTCTGTCCTCCATCTCCATCACACACACATAACCACTATAAACCTTTTCCTCTTCAGCATCTCTTCTAATGGTATAACCTTTAAGATATCCCTAATTCTTTTTGTTCCTTATTCTATTTCTTGTTGTAACATTTTCAATACCTCTCGGAAACCTCATCTCCGCAGCATGCAAACTATTTAAATATGTCCTCATCCATGTCCAGGTTTCAGAGCCCTGTGTCAATATTGGTTGAGTAATACGGCTTGTAAAAAAAAGTTTTGGCCTCTTTTTCTTTGTTCAATTGCAAAAATAAATCCTTAGCCATGCGATAGAAATGTACACTTTTCCATAACATAGAGGAATAGTAGTGCACATAATTATTTTAAGTTCTGTTATTCTTTAAAACTCGCAACTAAGTTTATTTTTGTACATGAAAGTATATAAGTGGATAGTGTCCCTTTAAATAATTCACTACCAGGCTAAAGTATCAATTATCCCTCAGCATATTCCTTGGATTTCAAAGGTTTTTGAGGTTTATTTTAAATAGATTCAGTGGAAGTCCTGTTAAGAAATTGTGGAAAATTAGAAAATTTGTACTATCAGTTTCTTGATTTTACCTAATATTATAGCTATAAATTATGTTCAGGAATTAACTACCTAAAATTAATGATAACTATCGAATTTCTCTCTACCCTCCAATCAAATTTACATGCTTCTGGACCCGGAGTGAGTAGATCTCATTTGACGCAAACATAAAAATGTTGCCATTTTGCTCCATTGCTGTGCCTAAATTATTTGCTTTGTGTTTGTATCCATTAAAGGAGGAGCCAACTGGTGGCAAAAACCACAGTTATTTCATTTAGAACATTTTATTGTTCTGTTAGAAGAATTTAACACTAAAGTCACTGCTAATTTGGTTTAAATTGCTACTCAAAACATCAGGAGATAAAAATATAAACCAATTTTTTTACTAGGCCAGGGATTAAAATAAAACATTTCTAGGTACCTTCCAACAAAAAAATTACAAGTATTTATCTATTTTAATACAAAACTTTACTTGCACTGCTGAAACATGTGTATAGGCTCTATGCTTTAAAACAATTAAAAAATATATGAGTTACAAGACCAAAACTTATTGGAATTTAGGATTGTTTATTAAAGATTGGAAAACTTTTTTGGATCTAATAAAATCGCTCCCAACTAGTTTTTTTGGTAAAGAAATAAATGCATACAGTACATTTTTTATGGATGTAAAATGAAACGAAACCAAGTTACTCATGGATTTGTTAACATTACAACATACCTTAGCATTACTAATTACTATTGTTGGACAACTGGCAAATTTTAGGGCAAAAAAGTGATGGTACTGCCCTCTGCACGGCTCGGTGTTGAAAAACAACTCAGTAGATGTATACCACAGTGAATGATGTTTTAATCTATATTTGCATGTGAACTAATATTTAAACTATTTCAAACTAGCTATAGAGGTATTTGTGAAACATAGTAACTGCAACAATTACATTACATAAGATTGCTCTAAATCGACGCCTAGTCTTACTTTGCCAATAACTATTTAAAATATTACAAAAGTATTTCATATATATTTTGAATGTGTTTTACTGCATTGTAAAGTGAAAACTAAAATGACGAGATTGGTTTACAAGCCAACTGAAATAAATAAATAAATAATATTTAATTTGTGCTTCAACATTGTCGATAAAAATACCTACTACTTGAATGATATGATTAGTTACCTCATATAGCGGGACATAATAAGTTCAGAAGTTCACTAGACTTAAAACATAATAAAAGCTTAAGAAAGAAATGTTCATGTGACTACCATGTACCCCATTGAACAAGTTTATATTTAGTTAAATGTTTGTGCTAGTTCTTACATTGAATGTACTAAGCACAAGAGTGATCAGCCTATTAAAATCATGTTAATATGGGAAATAGTACAAAGTAATTTGAGAAAAGCAGTCATTTTGGCCGATCTCTTAAAATAAGAAAAATTTAGGCTATTTAAGATATGTAATACATTTAATATTAATTTGTACTTAATTGTATTTCTAAACATTTTTCAACATAAAACTCTGCCATGGCGTTGATATTCAAACAAATATTTCCTATTTAGAAAAAGTTATGTTGGTACCAATAAAAATAGTTTTCTCTGGCTTCTCAATACAATAATTTATTTTTATTGTGTGTTAAATGCGATAAAATGGATCTACTAGCCATATTATAGTAGTTTTATGTACTTGGTAATACTCTTGACCAGGGCAGTAGGCTATTGAGATATTTATAGAGAAAAGAAATTGGAGGAAGGATTTTATCCAGAGGCGCAACCAAAGGAATATTAATGTAACTTAATGTTTCTTTGAAAATAAAAGTTAATTTATTTAATTAAGAAAATGGCTATTTAGGAAAACAAATTAATCAACGTGTGTTAATGTTCACATTCAACTGAGTTTTAAATATATTTAATTGAGATTATTATTATTGGAGGCATTTAAAGTATACTTTCTGAACCGATTATATTAGCATACGAGAGTTTCTATGAGCGTGAGTAAAAGAGCCTACCAATTTTGCTGGAAGAGATATTTTCAGACGTACCAGGGTTCTTTTACATGCCACATTCGGCATGGGACTGGCGGCTTGACTTTCCCTCCAAAGGACAAATTTTTATTGCTCAAGAAAATTCTGTCAGCTCTAGCTTGGTTTAAAGTTGAACCCAGGAACATCAGATTCTGATGCTAGCACTTCATTAATTGAGTATTCAACTTACCATGCCAACATGCTTGTCAATATTGAATATTCTTTTATTGGCTCCTGGTTCATAAAGTTTGGAGGTGACAAGTTTCTCTACAGCAAAGACCACTCCATCTTTACCGCGCAGTGCAATCACAGTCCTTTAACAGTTTGCAAAATTAGAGGACACTATTGTTCCTGCTTATTTGTTTCCAAGAAGATATTATTAGCACCACGTCTTACTACCCATTCGGGTTGTAAGCACTTATGCTAATGTGCAATGGTAGGGTGATTGTGAGATGAAATGGAGGACCTACAGTTTTACGTGGAATCCAAACCACGGCGGAGGCCTGGTATTCCTCACATTCACAAGTTGTGATTAATACACGTCTTGTCAGAGGTGAAGGAAGGGTTTGGTAATCAGATAGGTTTGTGCCGGGACCGAGGATTGAGCCCCGGACCCTCAGCACAGAAGTCTGACACCTTACCCCTAAACCACCAGGTCACCAATTACTTGATGTAAATCTACATTCATGCACACAAGTAGTATGCATCTATATGGTACAGAAAGGCACTACCATTAACTGGGAAGAATGACAAGTTTAAACTATTTATATCCATAGGCTAATTACCCGCTATTTTCCACAGCTTTCTGAGCATATTCAACTTGAAATACACGGCCATCTGGTGAAAACTGTGATGCTGACAGATCATACTGAAAAATAAAACACAAATTACAGTCACAATATCATTTGAAACAAGTTTAGGTCATCTGAAATCTTCCGAACGGAATTAGTAAGCTACTATAGGAATCTACCAAACATGCCAAACACATGAGTTTGGACTTAAACCTATGTCAAATTAGTAATTTTTTTTTGTGCGCTGTCTTATTCCAATTTGGTTGGTCAAATATTTAAACAAGAGGTAGAGATGAGAAAGGTAAAATATTTTTGGGAAATATACTCACATTTTCATGGAGGGAAAGTGGGAAAACATTTAGGAAATTTCACCCTTAGTATAGCCTACCCATTTGGGATTTTAGCTCTGACCTCTTCATTGTTGGCTATTCAGTCTATTGGACATTGTAAAACTATATTTCTAAGCATAATTTTAAATGTAATTGAAATGTTATAGTTAATTGGTTATTAGAACCACTTCAAATTTTACTAAGAAAAGAAATATGGGAATTTCATATTCATTTGAGATAAATAAATCAATAGAGAGCCTTCACAATCCTTTCCACAAAAATAATGTGAGGATTATTAATTAAGGACAAACTAAAATGAAGGGGATGAATAACCATTTTCTTAGGACCACTAAAAAAGAAACTAAGGGCTGAATTAGAGATTCCAAGATGACTGCTTTTATTCTAATGTAATGTATTACTATACGCATTGTATTATAATTCCTGGTAACATTGTATATAAGCCTATAATCGCGGGCTTGGTTTGACAAGGTTCTAACTGCATAAACCATACTTTTGAGAAAAACGAGTTTAAAGTTTCAATTTACTATAACTTTTTTATTTATGAATATTTTTCAAAATAGTTTTTTAGGCCCTTCTATAGGTCTATTTAAAGCTTGTTCTACTATTATTCTTTTAAAAGTTAATTTTTATTTGCTCAATATGAGATAGGGTAAAATGCAGTTAGAACCTTTTAACTATGATTTTGACTCTTCAGGAAAATTACAAGGTTCTAACTGCACATACAACTCTGTCAAACTAATTTTTATAAGTAATCAAATAAATATTCTCAGTTAGAACTATGAATTATATTTCAATTTTATACAAAATAATATATACATCAAAACTCAATGTAATTGTTGTATTGATTTTAAAATAACATCAAAATGATATACAATCTCAGGCAAAATTTAGTTATTATTATTATTATTATTAATTAGCACCGCGTCTTACTACCTGTTCGGGTTATACGCTCAATATTTAGTTAATCTATAATTTGATCACTAATGAGTAGTATTCCCTGTCTTTCAGAGGCATGAAGGGGATGGCTGTTTTGATGTCCTTTTTTTAAAAATGTGAAACTTCAATATTCTTCTTTATAACTTTTGGTTTGATGTTTAAAACTCTTACAAGTCCTCTAAGCTTGCTCACATTAAATTTCTCATTACATTTGATATTGGCCATTTTTTCATTTTCTTTTACTTCATGGCTCATTTTGTATTTAATTTCATTATATGATTTGGTTAACTTTATCATTGCTACCTGGGAGAATGGAACAGTCTTATAATGTAATGGTTTTGCAGTTCCTGAGAAGTCCTTGAAATTATCGGGTCTCATTTGTTTTACTCTATAAGGGTTGCGACGGTTCACTGGCCTCAATATCCTTATCAGGCCCAGTGGAGAGTAGGAATCAGTGTGGTTCATGGCTTTTTCGATACTGTGTGAATAACAACATAGTCATATTTGAATTATTAGTTCCAAATGTTTCCACCCCTTTTTATGTGTGAGTTAGACCTATTACTTGAATCTTTGACATGTGTTGTTCCACTTCCCGTTTTGTAAAAACCATGTGCGTACACCGGTCGCTATGTCATAAAACTTGTAACTGTATCATTAAATATACTAATCCATTTATACAGCACACAAAAGATATATTGATTATTCAATTCCGTGAACCTCTGTAATTATAACTGTAACAGATACTACTATGTGCATTATCCACCTCTTTGATACAAGAGTGCCCTGGCACAGAGTACTTCATAGTGACAGACGATATATTTGAACTGTCCCTCAGAAAATCTAGGATTGCGTTAGACATAATCAAATTTCGATTTTGGGGTGCATTCACAGATCATCACTGTACAACTAGTACAAATCACAGATCATACTTGAGAAAGAAGATGTTTGGCTCGAGTTGTTACGTTAAGTTACGTGAATCGTGATCATACATACATTAGGTTAACTTTAAGTGAATGTTACGTTAAATTAACGTTAAGTTGATCGTGATCCCGGCATGAAGCAATTTATGTGCATAGAGATTACCATCTAATAGCATTATGTCTGATTCAATGATGGTGATTCAAGCTGCAGGAAGAATTGTGATATAGGTCCTATCATGTGAGATATCTTCCAGGTTCATTTGAGTTATCCACACATATATGTGTTAAATAAAAGCAGCCAAATTAAACAGTAGCATATTTAAATATACTTATCATTTGGGGATAATATGAAGTGAAGGTGGGATTCTTTTTTTTCCCCTTCAGTGTCAAATTATTAGAAATATGTTTTCTAACATCCATACACACAGCCAGATTCTGAAGTTTCTGATTATTACAAGACAAGCCTTGTCAAAAAAATTCCAAAACTGTAAAATAAATTTCTTAAACTCACCTAATTGACGTTCTGCTATATTATATAGTACCATTGCGTGGAACAAACAATTTTTTGTGTTAGCGAAGCTTTCGTAGAACATTTAAGACAGTCAGTGGATTTTAGCCTAGTGGTGATTTTATGTATTTATTAATTAACACATTAAGTTAAGCTCCTACAAGCACTACATTTTTCTTATTTTTTAAGTAATAGATCTAAATTTTGAAAATCATTAATAGTTTTATTACTATTATCATTATTATTATTATTATCATCATCATTAGTATTATTAGCATAGCGTATTACTACCCGTTCGGGTTATCTTTATTAAAAAATATTAAAAAAACTTTGAACATCCTTCAACGAAACACCCAGAAGCAGATCGAAAAAGCTCTAAACAGCGTGGGAAATCTTTTAGCGCATGATTTTTGTGATGTAAACCGTTAATAACTTTTAACTATAAACTTATCAAGCTAACCTAACCTTTTAGGTGTGAATAAATAAAAATTACCAAGATTTGCCTAACCTTTCGTGTATGAATAAATAAATATTTAGATTAATTATCTTTGACCAGTGATTAAAAATATTAGTTTTCTAAGGTTTTTTAACGATTTAGATTTTTTTATCAGGTTTGTTTTGTTATAATCAAAAACTTCAAAATCTTGTTGTGTGTGTAGGTGCTGGATACCATTAAATTTCTAATTATTTGACATAGGAAAAAATAAGGAATCCCGCCCTCTGATAACACTATACCTAATCATTTCTATAAAAATATTTTATTCTGTACATGAGTACTTAGGATTTTATAAGGAGCGTGTAGAAGTAAAGACAAACAAAAATAATTATTATAAATACAACTCATTAGAAGAATACATTTTAACATAGTTAAATTCAATTTTACTCACACCAGTTCCAATAGAACTCATTTTGCTTGCGTTTGTAATAAAATAGTAGACCAATTAAAACACAAGAAAGGCAATGAGGATGCAGATTTGTTTACAGACGACAGACAAAGTTGAACGAAAATCTGTATTCGGAATGAGCTCGTCATTTGCGGTTAATTTACTCTAGAGTGCAGAGCAGGGTCGAGGATAAAAAGGTCTGGGTTCTTTTTAGTTACAGTGATCATAAATAGCCACTTATCTCTTCGATAATAGATAGACATAAAAATACCCCTTGCAATTGACCAAAGCATGATGCTCAAGTTTGTTGTTTGCTTAGTTGTGAGGGGACAGATTGATTCCTTTCAATTTTTTTTTGTGCGAAAACGTCTCTTAAATGAATAAAAGTGTTATTGCCAGAAAATAGTCAAGTATTGTACAACACTTAGCTGAAGAAAGATGTACATTAAAAGATATACAATTCAATTTTACTGGTAATATTGTACAATTAATACGAATACAATCTGTAATATATTAAAGTAATATGTAGCTATCACCCATGTTGTTTACAATCTGCCAAAACTATTTTAAAGTTGGCTATTAGCTTGTATAGGTATTGGTTTCAGAAACCATATTATATTGAAAGTGTTGAAGTTAATAGATAATTAATACGTTAACTATCTGTGAAAATATTATAATTATTTATTTTGATGGAATTCTTATTTATAAGTATATCGGCTTACTCTTAGGTTTGATATAAACCAATTTATATTTAGTGTTTTCTATATCCTGACTGTGTGTGTTGTTTTTGTTTTATCTATAAGTTGACCTTAAGGCTTGGTTTATATTCATACATAATTTATAACTAATAGCGAATAGTGTATAGTGTATAGTGCGTAAGAAGTTGAAATACATTATTTTAAATGATGGCGTCTATAATCGATTTATAGTGAATAGTGAAATAGTTCACAGCATTGATCTCTATAGTATAACTGGATGGACATACACATGCACATTCCAAGGACAAAAGCGTGACGCTAAAGTGTATCGTCTGCTA